>PVJX010022952.1:0-29850 GCA_004027295.1 Dolichotis patagonum | reverse complement strand
TTCCTTTTAGTTTTACTTATACACCATGATTAGGGTAAACTATTGCTTTATGCACATCTACCTTTCAAGTGTCTTTCCTCTTGTAATATTATACACAGGCTGGGGATGTAGCTTAGTGGTAGAGCACTTGCCTAGTGTGTGCAGGGCCTTAGGTTCAATACCCCAACAGAAAAACAAAAAGAGCATTGCCAGCGCAGGTGGCACACACCTGTAATCCCAGCACTTGGGAGGCTGAGACAGGATATCACCATGAGTTCGAGGCCAGTCCAAACCACATAGCCAAACCATTTCAAGAAACAAAAACAAAAATAAAAATAAAATACTGTAATCCTTTCACTCCTTTTGCTTAAGGCTTTCTTATTGGGATTCTATATGATGAGCTCCAACCTAGTTTCTATTCCTCATTAACCCACATCCATATTCAGTAAATTAGGATACATTACATTTTTCAAATATATTTCTGCCTGTTTTTTCTATTTCAATTGCTCTTGTACTTATCTGAGAAAACTGAACCTCTATAATATATTTTATCATGGTTTAGGTCAAATTTCATTTGCCAAGAAACATTTACTAATCTTTGTGTCATGGATTAACAACTGTTAGTCAACGCCGCTGGATTACATCTCCATGCTGCTGAGCGTATATGTTTCACCTGAGGAAAGTTGCCAGCATAAATGGAGACGTGAAGAAGGAAGGGCGTTAAGGCATTGAGGCATTGTGGGTTCTCCTACGTGTTGCTGTTTAAGCCATTAGGTTCTCCTGGAGAAGCTCTGGTCCTCACATTGAGCACTGCTTCCTGGCTCCGGAGAGGAAGACGTGTGCTACTTGGTTTCCAGGAGGAATGCGTCACACTGGCTTCCTGGCATGTACTCAAGTGTGCTTGTAGTTGCAGGAGCTTGGGGCCTCCGTGTCACTGAGGATGGCTGTGATGCTTTTCAGGACAGCCCTGGTCCTTGTTGTGAGTGACTTCTTGGCTCCAGTGCAGAACCCTCAACCTACCAGCACAGCTCCTTCACCCAGCTGGCATAGACTTTCTAGTTTTCACCACTGACATTTGGGCCTTCTCAGCACGGATCCGTAAAACAGACTGGCATGAGTTCTTCTTGTGGGCTGTAGACCTCCATCTGGACTCGTGGGAGGCATTGTCATGAGTGCTGGATCTTCATCTGGACTCATCTGGGATATTGCTGTGGGACTCAGGCCCTTGGCTAAATATTCTATGTCTTCAGTGTTGTGGATAGATTTCCTGCATTTTCTTGTGTTAACTCTGGGTGACCATCATAAAAAATAGTATTATAAACTCCATGTCCTGATTCTAATTGTTCTCTGCACAACCCCTGACTACAACAGCTTGTATTTAAATACAAATTTTCTCTATAAATTTCCAGGAAAGTGTGCTTGCATAATTTTTAAACTTTGTATATTTTGTTCTCTCTCTCTCTCTCTCTCTCTCTCTCTCTCTCTCTCTCTCTCTGTCTCTCTCTGTCTCTCTGTCATGCACACACAAGCAAACACATCTTCTATCCTCATTCAATTGAAGTTGGCACAGTATAGAGACTAAGGCTTTGAAATAAGATAGTTGTGTCATTTACAAACTATAACAGCTTGTTTGAGGTACTTAACCTCTCTGAGTCTTCATTTTCCTCACCTATAAAATTAAATGTGATAAATAATGTAAAGTACCTACCAGAGAACATAGCCTAACACTGTACCTAATAAAGGCTATCTAGAATAATAATGAATACTCTAAGTAAAAGCTTATTCTGGAAAGAACTACGTACTTTTATTCCATTATTTTTGACAGAGTCTAGCAGAGGCTCTTGCTTATAGTACTTGACTATATATATGTATATATATTCATATGAATGAATAGAGAGAGGTATTCTACTTTCCAAAAAGATAGTTTTCTAAGAAGTTTTTACTGATGCCTCAGATTATATTTTATGCTTGCTATTACTTTCAGCATATCCTGAATTCTTTTTTTATTATATCCATTTGCTATCCTCTAAATGTAGTTTTCCAAACAACCATCATAGACACATATTCTTTAATCCTTCCAAACATTCTCTTTTTCAGATATTTTTCTCTGTTTGCTAGAACTCTTAATTGTCACATAGTTGATAAGACAGTAAGAGACAATTCACCCCATAAAATTCTCCCATCTCGTTGATGTCCTTGGGAGCAGACTCTTACAACTACTTAGCCTGGCTTTCTGAAAATCTAAATGGACATTATTTTCTGACAGTCCCAGAGCCAGAATTTAAGACACCTACACATGACTTCAGAGTTTAAATGCAGAGCTCTTTGCTGTTCTGCCAACTTTTATTCTTCCCACCTCATTTCTCTTTTTTAAAACAAAACAGAACAAAACAAAAAACCTGTCATCTCTTAAGAATCAGAATTATTTACACTGATATTTTAGAGGTGAAACAACTGATAATATCTGTTCTAAAATTGTTTAATCAATAGGTAAATTGATTCTAAGAGCAAAACAAAGATTAACAAATGACATAAAATTACAAAGATGTTTACAAGAATATAGAAGGGCAAGGACTCTGTCTACAGACCTGAAAAGAGTAGGACCGCAAAAGGAAATAGTTTGCTCATCTAGAGTAATTTTCATGTTTGGTACAGAGAGAATATTCTAAAATCAGATTAATAATCATACAGTTATATAACTTTCATGCACAAATCATTTTCTTACACACATATGTGCTTCATTACATGTACTTTTATTCATGTTTTAAGTGAAATATTTATAACAGTTTTAATATTTTCTGAGTTTACATTTAAAATGAAACATGCAAGTTTAAACACATTTTCATGCTTTGGTACAATGCCAAAAGCATTATTTTGAAATTGTCTATATTTTTCTATCACTAAATTTTATAACAATACACTGCCTTTTTTATAATAAACAACAATTTGAAGTTAATACTCAAAATCCAGAGATGGCTATTTTTCTCTATGTTTGCAAATATGTAATGAAGTTAGGTATTACACTTTAAAATGTTTTGGCAGGAGGAATATTTATATGTCTATAATCAGTTAAAATACAATTTTACAAGAAGACAAAAAATCATAGTCTTGTATGACTAGCTGTGGTTTTAATGCAGTTTGATTACTAATGGAATTTGTAAGATGCTGGAACTACTCTCGATCCCATTTAAGAGTATCCGTATCTATAGTCGATATCAGGTTAGATCTCTTAGCTTAATGCCCAGCAGCTGTAGCCTCTAAAGTTACCTAGATCGTGTGACAGAACTGCCTGCATCATTATTGTAGAAAAACCTTCAAGTTAACTTCTACCTCTATAGAGTTGTAATAAAGCAGTAAGTTAAGCATAGCATTCTCATAAAAAATATGCAGGAATATCTCTGGCTTATTTCCAAGTTTCAGACAAGATTTTTAACATAACTATTTTTGTTAATGAACTGATACATTCCAACCTATATTTGCATCTATGTACCTATATGTAAAACATGTGTTAGAAATATTTACTCAAAGTATTTATTATTTGCAATAATATCTTTTGTATTTTCACCCACTCTTTTTTTCAACAAATACTTTATTTTGATACTTCTCAACTTAAATTACTCTGTTAATATACTTATGATATATAAGTGCATAAATAAATGTTTTGTTTTCAAAATGTATCTCAAGTCTTTCCATTTCTGTCAGATCTATTTTTTTAAGTTTATTGTTACAAATTAGATATCCATAATGATCACATTCATCATAGGTAATTTGTACCTGTACACGGTATGTCCTAGCTCCTCTCTTTTTCTCCCATTCCCCTCCCCTCAACTGCTCTTCCCCTCCTTATTTAGAAAGCTTTGTTCCATTTTATCATTTTTCCTATCATTTTTTTCTTTCTGTCTCTTCCCTCCTCATTCCCCCTTTATTTAAGCAATTTCTTTCTATTTCACACATCTGTTATATATTTTGGTTCTTACTGACACTTTCATTTTCTCACACCAAAGAAACAATGCAATATTTACACATGTGAGTCTGATTCATTTTGCTTAGAAGTATGGTCTCAAAGCGCATCCATTTACTGAAAAATATCTCAAGTTTACCTTTATTTAGGACTGTGTAGTACTCCAAGTATAAAAAAATTGGATCTTTATCCATTCCTTGTTTGATGGAAATTTGTGTCATACAATTTGTAAAAGCTAAGTCTTGAAATCCACTGCGTTGCTTTAGTGAACTAAGGGCAAATTTCCCATATCAAATTCTCTAGAATGTGAACTATAAGGAATTCCAGAAAAATTTGTGAGAATTAATTATGACTATCTAAGAAAAGACAACAAAATCAAATGTACTATTAAATTCTTTAGAATGTAAGCTACTAAAGAATTCCAGAAAAATCTGTAAGAATTGATTATGACTAAGAAAAGGCAAAACCAATTATACTATAGTCACAGAAATGAATTAAAAGGAATCAAAAACCTTCAGCACATGTTCTTTCTTTAATGTTAACTCAGTAACAATTCATCTGAAAGTGTCTTTTCATGCTTTATCTGCGTATCTTTATATTTACTGATCATAGATTTTCTTTTTATGGAAAATGTTACATGCTACAGGGTCTTGACCTAGATCCCCAAATGAGTAAATGGCGAAGGCTTAAATAAAGTGAGACAAGTGTTATGATTTTAGAGCTCCAGGAGGGTCAGAACCCTTTAGCTGAGTTCGAGACTCTGAGGGCTAAGACAAAGACTTCTCTGGACCACCCATTTTTATTAGGTTCACAACAAAGGGTGGGGAAACTGAGGAAAGTGCAGGCAATAAGCAGGATCTTGGGAGTTACCTCAAGGATGTCTCCAAGTATGAATCAAGTCAGTTCAGTAGAGCTGTCTTATCATGAAGACATGGTAGAAGTGAGACAGTAGGAGTAATTAGTGCAGCTGCAGTCTCTCTCCACTTAATTGATGTTTGAACCAAGTGTCTTCAGCTGTGGCCTTAATCTTGCCCTTTGAGGTATCTCTGGCCTCACAGGCCACTACAGGCCTCAGCCAGGACCAGCGATTCATAGAGGTTCACTTACTATGAATCAGCTCCCATCGCCAGGCAAAGGGCCGAGGCCTAGGACAGACTCACAGATAAATATAGAATGCCAATTAGTTAATTTTAAATCCTGCTCAGTGTGGCTTCTTAGTGGTCTTCAACAATATGCATCAACATTACATGCATCCATATGCATAAAATGTGAAATAAAATGGTGCAAATAGAAAAATTTCTGGATGTACCTGTGTTTGCCTTAAAATAAGACTTATCCAGAACATAATCAGCCTTGAAAACTAGAGATCAAAAATGCCAGGCCCAAAAGACCCATCCTTGCCTTACCTGCCATCACTGCTGTTTTGCTCTATGGCTAATCTGTAAGGCAGGTGAGTAAAAAAGGGCAGACCAGGGCTGGCATTTTTGGTCTCTAGTTTTCTAGGTTATTCCCAGGTTTAATTTCTGGAAAAGAGAATAATAGACATATTCACTGAGAAGCAACACAGAGTCGTACATTATCTCACTTACAAACGTAGTATCATGCTTTCTGTCCCAAACTGGTTTCTCATATTGACTTACAGCAACACCTATATTAAATGATATCTTGATACATCCACCCAGATATTTAATAGGTTTCTTAAAAATAGTAAATCCAAAACACTCCCGATCATCCATCTCTCTATGCTCTGCGTCACTCCTGTTGTAGTAAGACTTCCCTGTGCCCCACATACACACCACTTACTCCGTAGCTCATGATAAAAACCAGGGGTCATTCTTCAGTGTCATTTTGTTTCTATCTTTAACATTGAGTCCACCCATAAGCATTTTTTCTTTGTAGCCTTTCCTAAACACTGTCATGGCTGTGAGACATCTTGAGTTTTCTTTCTAAATTAAAGAGATTCATCCTCCTTATGTCTCTGCTTCAAACCCATGTCTCTCACCAGTCTCTTTAGTCAGCAGGTAGCAGCAATACTTTTATAAAAACTGCATCACCCCAAGCCTTGTGTCTTCCAGTGGCTTCCTATCACAATAAGGAAAAAACAAATCCAAATTTTCACACGACTCTAAAGGTTCTGTATGGCTCAGTCTGTAAGTAGCTTCCTGACCTTTATGTCTTCCATATCCTCAAAAATTCTGATTATCTTTCCTTTATAAACATCTTTCTCCCAGACTGGCCCCTAACAGTTGCTGTTTTATATCACACATGCCATTTCTCAGAGTGGCTTTCTCTAATGGATCTTTCTAAAATGCATTCTTAGTTTTTTAAGCCAACCTTACTTTTCTTTTTATCACTAACCACTCAGTAATTTTTATTATATATTTATAGGCTTATTTATTTACTATTTGTCCCACTAGAATACAATTTTCATAATGTAAGTTGATTCAATTTTCCCTTCTTGGTTTGCAGTAGCTTTATTGACTAGAATAATTCCTATCATTTGACAGACACTGAATAGTTGGTAATACGATGCCTTTGGCTATCTGAGTGTTATAAGAATTTCCAATTTGATTCTTCATCTCCTCCAAAAGACCTTGGTTAACCCTAACCTATAGATGAATTTATTGAACTAGTCCCCTTTTCGATACTTCATTAGGTTCTAGTATTTTATTAAGATGTTTTAAAGGTTAACATCCCTAAATGTGTATCAATTTCTATTTATTAAAAGGCAGTAGATAAAATGATCATTTTAATATATTTATCCTCAAAATATAATAATTTAAGAGCCTCTGAGTGATGATTTAAAAAGGCACCATGGTAGTTCCTGCTGATCTCATGGCTCAGTTTTTGATTTCTGTCATTTTATCACTAAGATTTTATTTGATGTTTTATATTTTCATTTTAATATCTTTTGCATAATTTAACTCAATATAGTTTAATTTACTTCATGTAATTGATTTGGAGGCACAAAGATTTTGAAGGTCAACATTTTAGGCAAACTAGTTCACATTAATATTAAATTGATCAAATGAGATTAATATATCATAAGTTGCCTTTAAGACTATGAATCTTATTTAAAAGTCTTAATTTCTTATAAAGACTATCTGCCCTCATTTAAGTATCCATTATAATCAGGCTCTGTAAAATCCATGGTATAATATTTTTCTCATTTTATCTTTATTGTAAAATAAGAATTAGATAATCAGTTGCATGACTCCATTAAAAAGAGGACTCGGAGGTTCACTGTGGATGATTCAGCTTCCTCGTGGATGTACACATGGCAAGTGATGAACTAGGACTTGAATTTAGTCCATCTACCAGTATCCTGTGTCGTAGCTAATGCATTCACAGCACTTCTAGAAAAAGAAAGTGCTCCATAGGGGTAATAGTATTAAAAAATGAAAAGTTCCATTATTTACCAACTTTGTGGGATTTGGCTAGATGTAGGCTAGATGGTACCATAGATTTATTTTAACTGCTCTGTAATTTTCTTAAGGTTATCAGGGATGTTTTAGCTATTGCCCACTTGATTTATAGTCAGAAATGCTTGCAGAAAAATAAAACCTTTTGTCTCGACATTTTTTGCTGCTTTCTTGGAATCTCTACCAGGGATAATGTGTTCTTGGTAAATAGTAAGAGAATGCCTAGGTACTGTCTCATAGCACTTGGGCTACATTAGAAAATGCACTCCTAAGGCCCAATGTGTAGGTAATGAAAATAATATTTAATAAAGTCAATACATAACAAGTTATGCAGAATGCTTCAATGATTATTATGAAAAACAAAGTAAAAGAGATTAGCTGGGTAGGGGAAGGAGAGTAAGAACAAAGTCAATATTTCAAACAAATTACCATGAAAGACTGTTGTTAACGACATTTGAGCAGTAAACAGAAAATGGATATTAGTTATAAGAATACAATAGACAAGGATTTGGAGGGAGAGAACAACCAGGATGAAGATTTCTAGCTCAGAGAGGAGTTCGGGAAAAACAAGCCAAGGGCTGAGACGTGCTTGGGCTGTCATCTCCATCATAAGAACTCCTTTTACTCTAGTGGACAAGAGAACCAGTAGGAATGCCAGAGTAGAGGAAAGAAAGCTCCAATCAATTTATACAGGTGGCCTAGTTGTTTGACAATGGAGTTTAGAAAAGAAAAGTAAACAACAAGAGTAATCAGAAAGTTATTGTTAGTCCTGATGAGAGACAATGATAGCTTAGTCTAAAGTAGCAAAATAAGTTTACATTCTAGATATTATTTTTAATTAGCATCAATATGATGCCCTAGCAGATGATAGAGAAAGCTGCAGTAGACACTTTAGAATGAAATCAGAAAACAGTAAGATTTAAGATTTGGCTATGTTGAGTTTCAGACACCTATGAGGCACTGTATCTCAGTGATACTTTTTTCCTAGGTTGAAGTGATTAGCAGTAACTATGATGTCTTTTCCTTGAGCTCAAGTTTCCCTAAAATGCCCTTCTCAACAGAGTAACATAGCCATCACCAGTTGATGCAGGCTGATACTAGATGAGGAGGTTATGAGTTACTACAAGTTATTTGTTTTCATTTAAAACATTTACCAATTAAGTTTCTGACATATACTTGTATTTTTACTGTAGGCATCATTTAAGGTACATGTTAAATTTGAGCTCATTCTTCAGACCATTTGGGTAGTAAAACATGGTCACTGCAGAATTACATTTTCTTTGGAATAAATTTTCATTTTTACATGAAATCACATTAAAAGCCGTAAATTCAAAAGCAACATAATAGTGCCTTGTGTAACTCCATATTTCTGCATCACTTGTTTAAGTGAAAAACAAAGAAGCAAATACCTCAAGGGTGACTTTGCTTCATTTTATAGCTTTGGTAACATTTCTGACAAAATATAATTCTGGGTCAAATATTTGATCTAATAGCATTTGAAAGTCAATACAAACATTAACTAATTTTTTAAAACAGGGAATAAATTTTTAGACAATATTCTAACGATGTATCTATCAAGATAGACTTGGTTGACTGAAATATTAAGTCAGCCTTTATCAAATAAGGATAATGCTCAGAAAGTAGAAAGTGAGAAAATAAATAATTTCTGTCATTGTTGCTACTGTTGTAATTACCAGTATCTAGGAAAGTAACAATAATTGTTGTAAAAGAAAAAAAAAGCAGAAAGTGCATATAACATCAGAGTGTCTCTAAGCACTAAGACAATTAATGCATTGGATAAGAACATTAAGATTCAACAAGATCTTGGCAGATGGACTGACAGGCAGTAACTGACAAGAGGGTATTTAACAAAGATAAATTAAGGTCCTAATTTAAGAACATTTATCTAGATGAATATATAATTTTTGAAAGTACTCCAATCTTTTCAAGATAGGAAAAGTCTATTTACAGTTTCTAGAGCAAAGGACATAGAGACTGGGCACCTTGTATGCTGTTCTGGATCCTAAGACAGCTGTGTCTACGACCTTGCCAAGGCCACCACTGGAACTCAGTTTTTACCACTTCTGAAATGATGGAGTTTTGACTCAATCAAACTACATCCTTTAACTTTCACAACTAAGACTTCTATGAACCCAGATAATTACTGGCACAATGTAGGTGAAGGGATGTATCTAAACTACTTCTCCAGGTCTTGAATAGTCTTTTAACATGCAAAACAATGTTGCATGCATATGTAAAGTACATACTGCAGACAATTTAGAAGATAAACTAAGTATGTTGGTCTCCTTGGTCTTGTAACAATTCTGTATTCTTGTCAGAGTCAAAGTCCATGATCAGCAAACACATGATTCTGACCTCTAAAACCAATTTTCTGAATGCATTTTAATGAATATTAAAAATTAGTTTAGTAAGATTTATTTTAAAACAATTTTGTCTTAAAGTCATTAACTCATTATTTTCATGGAAATAATCAGAGACTTTAGAAGCAACACTGTACATCTTCAAGTTCTGTATTACATCTCACATTGTTTTGTTGTAAAACTGTAAGTCACGTCTATATTATTATGGGAAATTTCTTCAGAAAAGACTTACAAACCAAATAAAGCTCTCTAATAATTTCCACTGCAGTTGTAGGTAACAGTGATGAAAACAAGGAACGCTTCTGGATAAATGCTGCAGCTGAACAGGGCAGTTCCTAGATATTCCATAAAATTCCTCTGAGATCGCTGTTCCTGAGAACCCAAGAAGACTTTGTCAGCTTTATGTTGACAGTGCTGCAGTAAGCAGAGAATCAAGTAGTAGCTTTTGGTATTAAAAACACTGCTGATACACTACTTAGGAACCACTGGATGAAACTATGATGTGTGTTGAGATTCTGTGTCAAGTTGAAAATCAAGATGCTAAACAATGTCCATATTTTAATAATGGCTCTATTACAGAGACTGAAAAGCTTATCTGACGACGTGTCCACAGTACTCTAATATTTCTTTATTGCCCTGGAGTACAAATGCTGGACTGTGCCTTTGAAATGTTTTGAATGATAGTACAGTGGTTAATTCAACTTGACTTTAAAAACAAACTTGCATGCTTCTGGATATAGTAGTAAAAACAATATATCCAATATAAAGTTTTTAGTCTCAATGTCAATTTAAGATTCAAAAAGACCAGAAAACAGAAATGTCCTATTAAACTATAGATTATCCTTTTTTATATATACTGCTACTTCAGTCAGATAAGGTCTGTACAATAACACTTTGTAACACAACAAAAGCAAAGGAGTTACTCTCCAAGGAGAAGTGACTTAAATGGTGCTGTTGGTGTAGTTGTCACAAATTCTGTAGTTTTAGGAGTGTAAAACACTAGTAAAAGTTCCTATAGTTTTATTAGATAGAGCCTCATATCCTTACCCACTAGTTTTCTTTTAGTCCTACCGAGCTAAAGGGAAAAAGATTAGCTTGCAGGTAACTCCATACTTTGCCAGAATACAAATACTCCTCTATTCTTTGAGTAACTATTCACTAGAAGTTTCACTATCCTTAGAACATTTACAACTATTCCCTCCTCTTGGCCTATTGTATTCCTTTCCATTTCAGCTGGAAAAAATACCATTTTGTAATTTTTCTATATTGATATTGGAATAAGATAGTCACTGATTCTTCAGGAGAGAACTTTACATTCTGCTATATGATATTTAGGAAGTGATTTTATGCTACTATGTTACACATTTTATGATTCTTTGTTTTAATAAATAGTTTTACATTTTTTGCACTTGAATACATTATTAGCCTAATGTTATATATATACATATATACATATAATATCTATATACATATAATATATATATATGCTAATAATCATTCAGTGATCACCTAAATGGCAATGTCATTATGGGCACTATATTGTTCCCCCATATCCCATATATTAATGAAATATGTACCCTACTGTTATGGCTTGTATTTAGTTGTCCCCCCAAAGTCTCACATAGTCATAATTGGGGCTTTTTCAAAGGTGGCTAAATCTAGAGTGTTTGCCTAATGGATTAAGGGCCCTAGGATTATGGGTAGATGATTACTAAATCAATCCACTGGTTGCTTTGACACCTGGTATCCTGGATATGGTATAAGAGACAGAAACAGGCTTGTCTTGTCCCTTGTTTTTACTACCTTCTACTCACCATGAACCTTCTGTTCTCCTCTGAGAAGCCACCCTGCCTTCGATCCAGCCAACTATGGACTGAACAAACTGTGAACTACAGTTGTTACAACTTAAAGGTTTATTTAGCTCTACAACTGTGAGCTAAATACAACTTTCCTCCCTTAACTTGAGGGTTACAAGTATTTTGTCTAAGCAAAGAGAAAGAAGCAACTAAGGCACCTTACATTTAAATACACATAACTTCCAGTTTTTCCTCAATGTCAAATTTATAACATGGTTTTGGAATACTTTTCCTCTACTTTTATTTAGGGCCAATTTATTGGCTTTTGCTTAAGATATTCATCTTATGATAAAAAATGTCACACATTGTAGAAAGTAAAATTTCCAACATCCAACTACAAAAAGAAATGTCTGATATTTTATTTGCTGTATCTGAATCTTTTTGATGTAAGTTGTATTTTGCTTTCTATGAACTCTCTTGATTTAAAATTGTGTGTTTTATGCTCTTCACAGGTCATATTTCATAATATTAGTGTAATTCATCCTGTATTCATTGTATATTCCTGAATCACTTTTCAAATGCACATCACTAGTCTTTTGAGATGTGTTTGCTGATGAGTCCCAGAACCTTGCTTCCCATTGGCATTCCCAAACAATTCCTGGAAATTGGGAATGATGAGAGTTCTGAGTAGTGCTCAATGTTTGAAAGACAACTTGTAAAATTGATGTCTTTGAAACTGAGGTGTAATATCCTCTTCAATTTGTCAATCCTGTTCATTACTTCCTGAATGTGGATGTTAAAGAAACAGCAAAATTATACTTCAGAATTACTGACAGTGTAATATACTTACACACAAGTTAAAGTCGTATTTTAAAGGCATTTCCTTTGGGATGTTTTTCTTCTGTTCTAGGGAGAAGTACTTTCTTCTCTTTATTCTTGTATCATTTTGTACTTAAATCTGTTGTAACTCATCTTATTTATATTGCAGTTTTGCAAGTATGATATATTTCTGCCTCACCAGACAGCTAGTTTCTTGTGGGCAGGAAATGTATCCTCTTGTACCTTACATATTAACCACTAGAAAGCCTATTATTAAATCAAATAATCTGTTTGCACTTTTTGTCTGTTATAATACTCTGCTATAGGAGATAAAGTGGTACTTAATCACAATTCTGTTCCAAAAAAATACATCTGAATTGACCCAGCATTAGAACTATGGCCCGATGCATTAAGAGAATAGTGCATGACCATTGGAATAATATTTTGTATTTTAATCTATTTTGACATGTCATTTTAAAAGCATACAGGATGGGTTAATAATGTGGTTCCTTTGTTGAGCATCTGCTTAATATGTACAAAACACTGGGTTCAAACCACAGCATGTACACACAAAGAAAGATACATGATACTCAATCTCATACCCAAAGATTAGTTTTACCTAACCCAAAACTAAATGAAAGCCCAGTCTATAAGATTTCAGTATTTCACAAAGTTAGAGTATGTTTCTGCATTATATCCAAGAATCAAGCCAAAGAAGAATGATTAACTCGGATGCCTCCCTCACCTGTGGTTCCTTAAGCCTGTGCTTCACTCTTTTGGGAATTGAACTAAAGCTATACTCACAGACTACATCAAACATTGCACTGTCTTTACTTCAAATTTTCCTTTTCCTAGGAAAAATATTTTGTATTGTTGTTTCCTTCAAGCACACAGCTGTCAACATCACACAGCGCAGATTATCCATTGTATACCTTATAGTAAAACTCTAAGTCCCACCCCTTCAATTCCCTACACAGAAAAACTTGGAATGATAGTCTTTAAAAACTAGCTCTGGCAATAAAAAATATACTGAAGGGCATTAAGACTTATTACAGAAGACATACTCAGATGATTTCTGCTTTTTCTTTGCATTCTATTTTTCCTAATTCTGGAGATTGTTGATTAATTTCTCTGACTCAGGAAAAAAAATCATAAAAGAAAGTAGGACTAAAGAAAAACTCATAAATATATTGCAAATTTCACCTTGATTCAATAATAATGATGATATGCCCCAGTAAGTGTGTCTTTTTTATTCTAGGCTCAGCAGTTATTTACTTCCTATATTATTCATAAGTGATCCTCTCCTTAAGCAGGCAAGTTAGATAATGAAACTTCATCCTTCACCATGGCCATAGCTGATCAAATAGAAAATAAATGGCAGTAATATATGTGAAAGGTAAAGATCTTTGTTATACAGCTTAGTCTGATGTCTTACCATGCATGTCCTTGTATTAAACCTCAATTGTAGGAAAATTATTCTAATTATTTTAACAATAATAGAAGAAAAATATTTTACTCCAATAAATCTCATTTATACTAGGGTAAGCAAACAGATTACATGAAAAATTACAAAAACTCTACATGCAGTAATCTAGATCCAAAAGTGTGAATATGTGATATAATTAAATAAATATCATTGAATTTTTTAGTCATAAAATTGACCAAAGATGAAGAGGATATATATTCACACTCATTTACAAACTAAATTTGTGAAAGGCATCACAAAATGTTAGTGATGTACTAGTACAACAAAATCTTTTAAGTAATTTTCAGAAAAGAAAATACATTTCAGTTTCAAATATTGCAATTGATGAATTCTAATAATTTGTGTTCTATCAGTAATTTAAAAAAATTAGACTTCTTGAGGGTCAACCTTCCTCCTTCCTCTCTTCCTGTTTCCTCCCTTCTTTCTTCTCTCCTTCCCTCACTACCTTTCTTCTTTCATTTCCTGTTTTCCTCCCTCTCTTTCTCTTTTCTTTCTTCCTTTCCTTAATCCTAAGAAAATAGTGTCATGAAACAGAGAAAACCTGGGAAAGTTTCATGAAGTAGAGCACAGAGTACACAACACTCCGTTGGAATCTTTAGGGTTGGGTTGGTTCACTGGTGCATCTTTACTGTCCTACGCAAGAGCGGGGTTTTAACTTTTTCTTGTGATCTCTGTGATTTGGCTGTGATCTCTGTAGCTTTTCCACTTTGACCCTCATTAGTGACATCTGTAAAATAAGACAACTGGAAGAAACAATCTCAAGAGAACTGTCCATTTTGAGGAGAGTAATCATAATACTCATTAAATTATTTTATAATAGCTCTTCCATAAGAAGCTGGCTACTGATCAGAAATATAAAAACCAAGAATCGAACTTTTCTTGCAGCAGATTAACTGGCTAATGAGATTTTCTGACACTTGAAAATCAGACTTTGCATCTGGTGACATGTTAATCTTTTAATTCATTCAAGATCTTATGCTCTACTTTTTCCAGGTGGCAGGCATGTATCTTGGGAACGTTATGATTGAACAGAGGCAAGATATTCCTAATTTATTTTTGTTTCAATTTTTATTTAAAATAGCTTTCATAAAACAAGTCAATTTTCATTTTTACATGCTTTCCATATTTAGTAATAAAAAAGATCAAAACTATTTTTCAAGCAAAATTTGAAAAATAATGACAGTTTGCTAGATTTTAATGACAAACTTACCTTTCTGAGTATGAGCACAGTCCCAAAAGATTCTGTGGACGCCTCAAAGCTGTGATTTAAAATAAAGCTATTTCAACACAAAGTTGACAGGATTAAGCCAAATGATACAGTGTGAGTTCCCATATCCAAAATATTCCTTAAAGAAATGAATTTTAAAAATACTTTTTTGTTTATTTCTCAAATTAATATTCTCTATGTCCACATGTCATAAAATGGAAATCGCAACTTGACTTTTTGTGTTGGAAATCCGAGTCAATCCACTTTCCACTAAAAGTCAGAATAGAGTTTTGGCTGTGTTCACAGAATAGAGTCAAGACTGTGAACGGGAGTTCCTTGATTACTAGATATGGCAAGATTATCTCATATCTGACAACTTCAGGATTCTAATTTAATTTCTAGAAGAAAATGGTGCACTTACATATCCCCTTCCTTTGTGGGTGACAAGTGTTAATCCTAAAAAAATGAACAAGCATATTAATTAGAGATTGATAGGCACTCAAGACAAATGAGGTTTTGTGGCCTACTTTAGTTGCTTGGAGGCCTCTCGCAGAGGTTTCTTGGTTCCACTTCCAGACAGCAGAAAGAGTTCAGACTGTGTTCAGAGAACCTCTATGCTGCCCTCCAGAACAGCTGTGGTTGTTGCTGCAATTGATAGTGAGCCCAAACTCAAATTTCTCCACTATTCAAGTCCTCCTGCTTTTTTCTACTACAAGAACAGAGGTAGTATGCAAATTCTTTGCTTTTGTGTTGAAAAAAACAAACAAACAAAAAAACCTGAAAACTCCCTGGCATTGCAAATCTTTCTTCCTACTGTTATAGGCAGGTGGGTTAGTTAGAAACATAGGCAGTGAGACAAGGCTGGGCCCCTCCAAGGAGCCAGTGGAAAAGCCCTGGACAAGCCCAGGTACCTTACAACCTTGGGGGAGACAGACACCTCCTGCTCTGGGCCAGGCCTCAAGACAAAAGATCAAACAAATGTAGCCAAATCCTAAGGATTGATACTCTACATAGGTCTCTATCATCCTGAGGAAGCCTGGAGTCACCATTTGGGAGGAGTCACTGCTCCATAAGAATGCCTGCTTTCTAAGCAACTGGCTTCCCCATTTGTCCCTGATTTTGTCAATTTTACCTCACCAATTAATCTTATTGGTTAATCTTATTAGTTTTTTTCCACTTTATGCCCACCTTGAGAGTTTCCGATTTTCCTCCACTTGAACCTGTCTCACCCCATTATTTTACTATATAAAAGTCCCTAGAAAAGACAGAGTCTTTGGCAAGGGCTTGGGACCCCTTCTGTCTCTCCCTCAGAAGCTTTCTTTCTCTCAATAAATATATTCTGCTTTTAACTTCCTTTGCTCCTAAAATTCATTCTTTGATTTTAGAGAACACTAACTTGCATGGGACATATAGTAGGTGGGAAGTTTATTCCCCTATGTCACTATTTTTCTCAATTACTCTCGGTTTCTCTAATTTTCTTCCCTGTATGCTCATTATTTGCCAGGCAACACATTTTCCTTCTAATATCCAGCTTTATCCAACTCCTTAGATTCCATTTAGAATGCATTTATTGAATGCACAAAACATGATAAGGCCTTGCCCCTGTTTCTAGGAGTGAGAATGCAAACAAGTAAGAAAACAAGATATGCAAATATTTAGCAAATGATATGTTGACTTCTTTGACAATTCTGCTTCACAGGGTACTTGTATCAGAGTACACTCGGTAATCTTCAATTCAATCATTAGGTCCATGCTAGTACGATAGCCACTATTCACACAAGGCTCTTTACAATTTAAGTAGGTAAAATAAAATAACACTAAACATTCAGTTCTTTAGTCACATGGGACATTTTTAGTGCTCAATACTACATACGGGAAGGGGCTACCATACTGGGAATGGGAAAATAATTCTCCCACTATTTCAGGAAGTTTAAAAGACAGTGAAAATCTAAAGTTCTTTGCCTGTGTCTTATTTTACATCAATGGAAATTCTCAACTAGATTCTCTTCTACAAAATTTCTTGGAACATTATTTTAAAAAATGTAAAATACAAAGTCATAATCTGAGCTACATATAACTGATTTACTGCATTGATAATGGGATATCCAGTCTAGATTTGACTAAGTAAAATTTTAGGTCGCATATAAAATATTTCTTTAAGGGGGAATAACAAATACATATGTAGAACTTATTTTAAATATACACTGTCAGTCTTAGGATGATTCTCATGTAAATAAGACTATAAAGAGAAGTCTCATAGTGCATGTATATATGAGAGAGAAAAGAAGAAGAAAGAAGAGAAGGAGATATGGATGGTGATGATGATGATGATGATGATGCTCATTTAGTAAATCAGAACTTTTTACCCCCAAAATGTAACATGTGTAGTTAATAACAATAGCAATAACAAAAACTAAGTTACAATCTTCATTTTAACAGATTCATTTGATTTGAATAACAATCTCGCATCTGAATACAAATCAGTTTTTACCAAAGGGCAGGAATGAAAGCAGAGGTGAATGAGCAGGTATGAAAGTTTATAATTGTTCAAGATATTATTACACCTATATATTTTAAGAGCTAAAACCACAACTAAAAGCTCCATGTTTAGTCTATCCTGAACTTTCCCCAACTACTGTGAACTACTCTACATCTTTATACAGTTCAAATATGATTCAGATTCTGATATCAAAAAGTAGCAGGCTTATAATATTAAATATTTCCCTCATGTCAACATCTATCAGTACAAGATGAAGCCATAACACATCAAACAAAATGAAGGGAGGTTGAAAAGCCACTATATGAATTAAAATTCTGTAACTTCTCACTTGGGTTTGAAACTTAGAGTCTTTTGCCAAACACTTTCTACCTCATTCCACCTCTCCATCCACTCAGCTGATATGCAACCTTATAAAACTGTTTTCAAAAACACATCAGAGTAATCTTGCTTCCTATGTACTTCAAACAATGAAGAAATATTTTGATTGGTAAGTATTATTTAAAGTGCTTAATTCATTGATTGGACACCTCTGCATGGGAGATCTACATGTTTTTGTCTCTCAGGCTCAGGAATTCTTTCTTTTGTACTATGTTCAATACAAAACTTGAAGTCACCTAGACTATTGCAGTTGTTTCAACTCTTAGCCTTTGCTCTTAATTATTATCAGATGCAATCTAATTAAACCCACCAGGTGTCTCCCCTCAGGCTAGAGTGCCTCATAGAATCCTTGCTAGGAATAAAATATGGAACAACAGAATCCCAGATTTGTAATGAACCCTTTATGGGCTGGT
Organism: Dolichotis patagonum; assembly: GCA_004027295.1. Lineage (NCBI taxonomy): Eukaryota > Metazoa > Chordata > Mammalia > Rodentia > Caviidae > Dolichotis > Dolichotis patagonum. Next base: position 11,508 of record PVJX010022952.1, on the reverse strand, counting down.
TGATAGGGAGGCTTTGAAAGTTTTTTGAACACTATAATAAAAGCAGGGTGAAAAAAATTAAATAACATAGACAGTGACATAAAAATTATTCTGTAATTTTGCTGCGTGCAGTTATTACTGCAGTTTCTTTTCTTAATCTAATTAAAAGCATTCACTCATCATGGTAAATATAATCAAGCTGAAATAGATCATGCAGGACTTTTCAGCTAGACTCTTTTCTCAGGCTATGTACATAATTATTTCTTGCAATACGTTGAGATGAAGTAAACTTTTAAATATATGCTATACACTTTCTAAAAGTTTATAGTATTGATGCAAAATTTAGAATATATCGATCTAAATACATTTCCTTTGGTTCCTAAAAAAAGGAGAAAAAAATAATCATTTGTTTTCAGATACAGTGACTTTACATGATGTCATTTTATATAATTTACTAATTGTTTGATTTGTGATGTATACAGCATTAAGTGTTTACTATTTCCCTTTAAACCTATATTCACAATATATTCATAGGATCGTGAGTCCATAGCTACTGTTTTATACTAGTATATGAATGCAATAATGATCAAACCATAGTCTCAAACTGATAAAATATATATATTTAATTTCTTTTAAATTGATGCAATTACCATGTGTAGTTAATAAAGTTCCATTAGAGTCAATGAATTAGCATTCAAATTTTATTTGAATTATAATAAGTAATAGCACACTTAATCACTTATTAAAATGTTTGTCTTATTTTATGTCTATAAGATACTATGAAATTATTAAAATAATATAACAATAAAAAATTTGAGGATGCAAACTAGGTTTACTATTTTTGTAATTTTGATTATTTTTTCAAAATGACAAATTACATTCCAAATTGAAGAATTCAACTGAATTATTATAAACAATAGTTGTAATTAACTTTATGAAGTAAAACAAAATAATCCTATTTTAAATATAGAGCCCAAATACAAAGTTTATTATATCATGTGTAATTCAGACTTAAATAGCATTCTACTATTTATAAATTATCGTTTCAATTAAAGCATCATATAAGGTTTAATGATATTTAAAATGCTCAAAATTCTGATTCTCTCTGTTCATTGCAAACATGCAAAATACAGTTTGTTGCTAAAATACTACTGATCTTTAAATATTATCATACATTTCATTCAAATGCCTTCAGTTTGATATTACTGGGCTTTGTAATAACTGTCTTAGAATTATCTGCAATTATACATAGACCAACATTTGTAAGGACTAAAGTAATTTTTATTTTTGGTCTTCATTTCATCTTGTTTTGTTTTGCTTTGTTTTTACAGCAGTGGGAATTGAACTCAGAGGTTTGTACTTGGTAGCAAAGTGTTCTACCACTGAGCTACATCCAAGGCTTTTTTATTTTTAAATTTTAAAACAAGATCTCACTAGTTACCCAGATTGGCCTCAAATTTACAATTTCCCTGCCTCAGCCTCCCTAAAGTGGTCTTATAATTAGTAATCGACAACATGAGTAACTGATACAGTCATAGTTTTTCCCATTTTAGTGTTACAGGTGTATTACATTTGATTTTAAATGTTTGTTTCTATAACTGATAAATTCCCAAAGGCTCCATCCTAGAAGTCTGTATTACATTATGATAAACTCCAAATATTCTCTTGTAGTTGGTAATACTACTTCTCAAGTAAGATTGCAATATATTTCCCAATGAGGAATATATAGGATTTTGTTATTCTTGTTATTCCTGGAAATTCTTAATGATCAGGCTTGGTTTTGTTTTTGACAATTCTTCCCCAGACTTGCTAAAATACACTTCAAGACTGCAATAACTAGTTTAAAGTAATAACACACGAAGTGTAGCTCTGGGCTACAGTTTTAGCTGACACAAATCATTTTTCACTGGACACACTTTATAGTCTCTAACACAAGATGATTTTGCTGGAAACGTTAGTACCCAGCTTCAGTTACTTTTATATACTATCATAAATCTGCAGTTATGTATGACAGTTTTTGATAGTTTATAATGAAATAGGGCTGATAGTTAAAAAAAATCCTAACTATATTTCTAAATTACATTATCTTTCATTTCTCATTGGTTCCCTACATTTATGGTTTTTTTTTTTTTTTGGCTGAAGGAGAACTTAATTTTGTTTGTTCACTTAAAATACTGTAGTATGCTTGTCTTCAATTAATAAACAAACTAGTAGTTCAAATGCAAAAAATAAACTACTTAGCATATCTGGCTGGGTTATAAGAGGCTGTAACAAATGAGCTCACACCACCAAATTTTGAAGCCCAAGTTGAGAGAAAAACACATTTCAAATAAATTTTGGTGTTTGTTTTTTACTGACCTTCTTTGTTTGCTTTTTACTGATCTGATCTATTTACAAACATATCAACAAGTATCTGGGTAATTAATTGCTTATCTGTGCTTCCTTAGGAAAATTTAAAAGCCATGTGTGTGAGTTTATAACTTATTTGGTAATACTGAATCTATGCTGAGGTATAAAATATTTTGTGAACTATCAAAACCTAAAATAGATTTAGCTATAGATATTTATATTCCATGAAATTTAAGTACTCATTTCTCTAGGTAATTAAAATGAATGAAACAAAAGTCATGATAGAGTTTTTATGATGTTTCTAAGATAATAAGGTTAACTCTATAGAACAAAATGAAATAATTGTGTGAGAAATTTCAAATTCTGATATTTATACTCTAAGTCTGGACTTCTTCATCCTTTAACATAGAGAAGAATTATGTTTAAATGACTTTAAAGCACAGTTTAAAAAAACAGAATATATTGTAATATATTGGAATGTTTGCAGCAAAACAGGATTTAGCAATAAAATACTATTTTGTATTTCATTTCTTTGTTTTATCACTTTGAACCTCAAAAATTAAAAAAAAACCCTAACATTTGTAAGTCCTGTAGAATCCATAAAGCTTACACAAAATGAAAGCAGTAAGTGTACGATACAGAGGTACCATCAAATTGACAATCCTAAGATTTGTAAGAACTTGTATAGTATTAGAATAATGATGTGATTTCTTTGTTTAGGGAGACCTTATGTGATTTTTCATTAGGAATCAAAACTTAGACAGTGGTCCAATTATTAAGCAAGTATTTGTTTATATCCAATATTTGCTTTTATCATCTGAATGCTTGGAGTAATAAACACTGATTAGGTATAAATTCTTTTTAAATGAGTAGTCGTATATGAAATAATTATTTATAAAGGATGACTACAGAAACTACTTCACAAAATTAAAAAGCCTTTCTTTAAGGTGTTTTTTACAATAGTAATAAAGCTGATGATCAAGAAATACAATGATTCCGTAATAGAATTATGATTGTATAAAAACTGTTTGAGCTGTATAAGAAACATAAATTATTTCAATAAACTTTTTCCTGAGTTTCAGTGTATATTTTTTTTTCCAAAATAATCTGGGTCTGGACTAATTGTAAACTGTACTTCTGGGTTAAAACCATGTAGGTAACAATGGTGGCTGGTCTTTATATTACTGTACATACCTGGAATAGTAGTCTAACACCTGGGTAGGAATTAATATTTCCTTTGGAGAGTGGGAGGACATTAGGCTCTATTTCATGAAAAAATAAAATGGGCTGGTCTTTATGTCTGTTTCTAGGTAGAATAAGAGAGATTAAGCCTAGGAAAAACCCCATTACTTTGGTCAAGACTAGAGACTAAATCACTTGCGTGACATTTTGTTAATAGTTAGAATTAGGACAAATATTAAAAAAATCAGACACTGCGTGCTTGCCTTCTGAATGTTTATACATGTCTTCAACAGCCGTATGTGTAGGTGTTTATATGTATGTACCTGTAGTGCAATAAACCTGGTATTTCTCTGTGGTTCTGTATTGTGTGTTATGCGTGTATGCATGTAACTAGTATGATTTCAGTTTTATATTTTTGTCAAGAATGGTATTCCCTGCTTTTGCTTTCCTCTGCAATTCTGAAAAGATAAATTAAAGGTTCCAAATGATATATAATGTACAAAATAATGTAAGAAGTTGTTGCCATTTTTAGAGCAAAGATATTAACCTGAGATAAATGTTTCATTCAAAATTGTCTGTTTTCATGTTACTAGGTCCAATTTTTCTTCTAGTATGCTATCATCTCCTTAATTTACTTTTCCAGACTGCAGTTAAAATAAAATTATATGTTGTCTTTGCCTTCTCTTACCTCAATCTTTTTTGATCCATACTAGTTCTGTTTCTTCTATTGAATTTCACTTCCTTATTTACTTTCCTGAGAAGTTTCCCTTTATCTCATTTTCTTCTTTTCTAAAATGTCTTCTACTTTTATGTGACTAAGATTGTTTTAACATATTTATTGACACTTGGGGTTCCATTGGTATTAAAATGTACATAACAAAGCTATAGGAAAATAACTTGCTCTCTAATCATTTACTGCCAGTATCTTTTATCACTTTATGAAAAATAGTTGCAAACATTTCACTCATTAAGGTATCACTTTAAGGCTGATAGAAAAACTTGTAAATAATTACTATGATTTTATAAAATCCTCTAAGATCCTTCTAATTCATTAGTACAGAGTGATTACGTGATTCCATTCTCAACTGGCAGGTAGCAGATCTTACAGTCTTCTTTTTCATGTGATTGATTACTGAGCTATAAATACATGAACTGTAAAATTAAATATTTACTATTTAATTTTCTCTTAAATTTTTAAAAATTAACTTAGCAAGTTATTCCTAATTAATCAAAGGCAAAATATTAAAGACATAGTAAGAATTGTGAGGTTATTAAAACGTTATTTTAAAATTCTGTATTCCTAAGTAGACCCAGAAAAAAATAACTTTTAAAAATTAAAACAAGAGTAGCATCCCGAGCAAGTCAAAATACCAATCTCTTGCAATATCTCTAAATTGCATTTCAAGTTTAACTGACTAAAATGTTTCACATTGTACTGAAATATAACTTCATTTGTTCAAAATAGATGTGCAATTTATTTATACTTTAAGTGGTTTTCAAATATCACATTAAAAACACCTACCCTTCTGCAGTCTTGAGGGTTGTTTCTTTCCCATTTCCCTCTGTTAAAATAAATTTGATCTCACCTAAAGGTGCAAGTGTACTTATATGTGCAGGGACTTCAGTAATTCATATTTTTGACATTCAGACATTATATGACCCACTGAATATTCTTAATTAGTCAGGGAAGGAAGCATCTGTATGGATTCACAAATTATTTTAAACATGTATTTAAATATTTTAAATTAGAGCTTCCAATTAAAATTGTACATGTCACATTGTCTCATTTAATTCCACTGTTCTTTTTGGGAAGCACAGCCTCAGCTGAACAAGCCTCATTGATGTGAGCTGAGCTCAATTAGTTTCTGATGTTCTGCCAAATTGCCTCATTACCTGTCATACAAACACCAGTGACACTTTTAAAGTTGAGCTCTTTGCATCCATATTATTCTCTTTGGACCAAAAATAATTATTCTCATTAGAGCAGTAAAAATAAGCAATTTACTAATAAAAAGTAAACCAATATGTTTGTAATATAAATAAAAATGCAACAATTATACATGAATCAAGTGCAGGCTCACATATGATTGCCACAAGACTCTGGAGTTTTGTGAGCTGCAGCTTCTGCATGAAATCCTTAGGGATCATTACGATTGCTATGTCCACCGGTTTTTTCATATTCCTTACAACGTTTTGATGGTAAATGAAAATAAGTGTTTTCTATCCTATATATAAATATAGGATACATATAAATATATATGAATTTAAATTGTACCTCCATCTAGGGCCATGAAACAGGTAGCTGAAACATTCTTTTTGCAGAGGGCTTAAAATGGCTTAAAGTAACTTATTCAGAAGACTAAGTAAAAACAAGTACTGCAAATAATCTGTATTTGTAAAACCTTGAATACTGTTTACCACTTATCAAAATATTGACCCACAGACAAAGATTTATGCAGTTTTAACCCTTGAAGTTTTAGCTACCTAAACGACTTTTCTTCTTCCCTTTATTCATTGTTTCTTGCATGGGGAACTAGAAGGACAGAAGGTTAGAATCTAATTAAGAGATAATGTTTATCAAAGTTGGTCTATACAGATGACACATATTGGAGCAGAGACTGATTTTTTTCCCTTGTGGCTGGCAGAAGATCATTAATAGAGCACCAAACTTGCATTCCATTGACACCTTCAGGATACTATAAAATACTCGAGCTACAAAATTTTTGTTCACCAGTGGCTTTCGACCCGAGCAGCACATAATAATCACCTGAAGATTTTTAAAAGAATGCTCTGGCCTGGACTCTACCACACACCAGTTAAATCAGAGTCTTGGGAATGGAGGTGGAGGCTCTTGGGGATAGAGCTGGAGTGTACATATTTGACAAAGGCTCCTTAAAGCTCCCCAGATGATTCTCTTGTAAATAGTATAGAGAGCCACTATGCCATGGGCTTCTATCTTATAGACAAGAGATCACCCTAGCTACTACGCATAAGGATGTAACTTTCTTTACACTCTTTCAGAGGTCTCTTTAAAATTAAAATTAGCATGAACATAATTTAATCTTGCTTTAAGTATTGTTTGATGTACCTACATTTTAATTACTGGAGTTTGTGTATTCATGTAGTCATCAGTCTTATTTTTGACAGAATTCATTGGTGAATTGAAATAAGTATGTAACTAAAAATATAGTTTTCATTTGTGCTTTAAGATTGAAAGATTCTTTTATGAAATTAAATGTGAGAAATGTGAGTGTTGCCTTGGATACAAACCTGGGATAATTATTTGGAGACTGGATCATCTTAATTTTTCTTCCATTCAAATTCTATGTTGACCTAATACATGCATTTTTGTCAGTGTTCTTGGAAAATGTGAATAACTTGGAGACTGAAAACTGTAACAACAGCCTTTCAGGAAAAGAAATTTTCCTGTATGCTGTAAGGTTCATGCCCTCAGCAAGTATCACTGTGCAATTTGCTTTCAGCACCCTTTCCACTTAGCAAGGGTGATCTGCAAACACACAAAGAGGTTATGAGAATACTATTTTGACTTCCAACTACACTTCATTCAGCATGGCATGCACTGTTCTTACCCTGTGTGCTGCCAGATCAGTGATTCTTAAAGTGAGCAGTTCAATAGAGTCTCTTTAGAGTCCAAAGGACATAAAGGACAACATGGGGGGATACTTTTCCCCATTATTTGTGTTTGATTTCGTGCCAGTTTTAATTATTTAACTTAATTTTTAACGTACAATATCACAGGAGGATATTTTATCTCTCATTAAAGGGTCAGGTAATAAAATTAAAGATATCTGTTAAACATGTGCACAATTGTCTACTGTAAGCATGTGCCCCCTAAACAGTTTTCTTTGATTGTTTCAGATATATATTCAGAATTCTTTGAGATTATAAACTCTTTGACAACAAAATAAGGTGCCCGAAGTTCCAGAACTTAATTAAATCAAAGTCTAGCTTGTGTCTCCTTCAGTAGCTGTTGGACCTTGAATACAAGCTCAAAATGTTAGGCTAATAATCATTTTTTTAAAATTTAGAAATGATTTTGTTAAAAAGTTATGTCACATGGCATACAGTTCTTGATTCATGTTTTGAATTTTTTTGAAGGGACCAAAATTAAAGAACCTCTTTCCATTTCCTATTCTCCTCTCTACATTTATTACTTCTTCTTTATATTATCATGAAAAGTTCTTACTGCACAATAATTGCTTTTACCAACTCAGTGCTCTTCAAAGCATTTTTTTTGAAAATGGGGCTTTTAAAAATTCAGATGTTTGATTTTCCCATCCTGGAAAAGATTCTAATTCCCCAACTTAGTAGTGTCAACTGGCAGAAAGTCAATGGAGAATGTGTTTTCATTTTTTAAAATAGTCACTGTTGGCTCTAGTTTCCTGAACAAATTCTAAGGAACTATAGGGAAAAATACTGAGCAGGGAGCTAAGACTTCAGGCTTCAGGTGGCCTCTTTCTACCTTTCTCATGGTGGCATGTAAGTGTCTTTTTCATTATCACATTGTGAATCAGAAATTAAAAAGATCCACTCCTTTAAGTGGCACTTTGAGTCAGATGATTTGGGAGAAGTCTCTCCTCATTCAGGGTCTCTTGACCTTAGCATTGCTGACATTTTGGAAAGAGCACTCATTTACTGTAATGTTCCTGTGCACTGTGGCCCTTCTGCCCACTCTGTGCCCAGTACCTGCCTCCTGTCATGTTTGTTGGTCCTAGGGAATGTCACAGTGGAGGGAAAAGTTTACCTGATCCCACTAAAATGCACTGTTCTAATTCAAGACCCAGTATTCCATTAATACATTTTATTATTCTACAGCTACCATATAAATATACATTTTTAATTTGATAGTTAAAGTACACTGATAATGTTTCTGGCAATGACTGAGACCTGGGGTTATGTGATAAGTTTCAGTTTTGTATGTCTGCTTCCTCAGAATAACGTTGATTACTAACTGTTGCTGCGGTCATCCCTTAGATTACAGTGAGCCACTTGCTACCATTCCCATTTTCTCATTTTTGCCCTTCGCATAATTACCACACTACGTCTCCAAATACTTTCTTACCCAATGTTAGTACAGTGTAGGATTATATAATATACCAATAGTCTTTCTAGCTAACCTCAGGGTGATATCATATGGCATGTGAAAGTCTTTTTTCATTATTAAATCAGAGAATGATAATGGTGTTAGGTAATTTTAAAATCATAGAGACTGTAATACAGATATCCTTATTTCATGTTAAGAGACATCAGCTCGGGTAATTTAAATGACTTGTCAGTATCTCTGATGACAAGTTAATGTTAGAGCCCAGATTAAACACTGCCAAGCCTTCCACCTCAGTCCACTTTTCATTTTATTGCATATTGCTGCCTTGCTAATGCTGTGAAAGTCATTTATATTACTACAGTGATTGCCAAAAGAAAAAAAAACTGACTGTGCATCCTAATTCTTCAATATTTGTTATTTATCCCAAGCAGTTAAGATAATTTCTATGTTTATTTTTGTGTCTATTGAAACTTATAGATGAATATTAGCCTCATGAATTTTTATTTATAGGCTGGATATTGTATATAATTGTAGTATTTATTTATATAATTTCTATAGCTCATAAGGCTAGAAAATTCTGTTCTGTCTTCTATTAATTGGGTTCAAATATTATTTTACTTTTTTGATAAGGTGAATAATAAAGAAATAACTATAATAATGAATTCATTTTTCAGAAAAGATTTGTTTTAACATTTTGGGATTGTATCGCTATCCTGCTATTTTTTTCCATTTGTATCTTAAATACACAGTCAACCTTCAGAGTATATTATCCATTTATTAATTAACAGTGGTCCTCTTCATTTCTCATCCCTATACCCTCTGTTACCTGACTTAGAATAATTTCACTGAACATAAGCACATTTATTCAAGCAAATAAAGAGTGAATAGAGATATGAAAACATTCAGTAAAGTTCATTTTTCCATCCCAAAGCAAGTCCTATAGAATCTCAAGGGACTGATCCTGCTTTACACTCCATCTGCGATTGCTGTGTCTCTCAGTCCCTTGGTATTAACTACAATGCCTTTTAGTTTTGAGTTAGTTTCAGCAGTATTTTATTTCTTGACTTCTTTACCTAGTAAGCAATCACCTCCTGCTCTTTTTCTTCTATTCTTTCCATTTTTCTATGTAAATAAGCACAAATATTTATTTTACTTTAAATTTTATGCATATCGGCATGATTCCTGACCCAAGCTAATGAGAATAGTGGGCCTAAGTCATATAAGTCTCTCCAACTTGCAAAATGAGTTTAGACTGATACATGTGTTTTTAAATTGTCTATTTTTAGCACACTGTACCTTTCCTCACTGACATATCACTATGTTGTAGCTATGGTTCTTGCCTTTGAAATAAAGAATATTGCAAATGTCTTTATTGCATACGTTAAATAACAAAGATGTCACTATTGGTAAATCTGTAAAATTAGGTTCAAAATTCTGCTCCTTGACTGTTCTCCAGCAGACTGTGGCATCCATAATCCAGGTTATATTGTTAAATAATAGCACTTTCCTCAACTCACAACTAAGACAAAACACTTCAGAGAATTTACCCTATTGTACAGTCCAGATGACTTATCCTATGAAGACTCCTAAATTAACACAAAGTTGCAGGAATTAAATGCATTGAAGGAAAATTGTTCAATTAACATAATTTGAGTTTTAAAAGGCAAAATATAAGAAAGCAAGTGATTAGAAACTATTTTGACGGGTATGGAAGATAATGTTGGTTAGATTAAGGGCTAGGTAAAGCAGCCTCCTGGCTGTGTTTTTAGTGTGTTTTCAGAGCTGATGGACACGTAGGAAAGCAAATTATAAAAGGAGATCTCCCCTGAATGTGAGTTCTACCAGTCAGTCGAGTAGTGGACTAGAAAGAGCAAAGTGGAAGGAGGAACCTTCCTCCACACACTCTTTTTCTAGCCCCCCCCCCAGCTTCTGGGCTGTCAGAAAGTGAGCAATGTTCCTTAGCTACGCCTTCTCCCATGATGCTTCTGTTGCCACAATCTTAAAAGCTCTGATCCAGTCACCATGAAGTGAAACCTCTGAAACCTTGAGCTAAAATGTTTCTACCTTGAAGTTCTTATTCTCAGATATGTTTTCACAGTCATGAAAAAGCCAAGTGCTAGCAATTGAAACAAGAGTTGGTATTTGCTAACTTTCTTCATGTAAATGCTCCAAACACTGCCATCATCAGGCTACCTACCATCTGATGTCCCTGAACACAGCTGGGAGAGAGGCAAGGAATCAGCTTTGGGTGAGTAGCTTGCGTCAAAGAGTAGGAGTGTCGAACATGGCTTGGAAAGAGCTTGTGCATGCTACTCCACAGTGGAACTGGAACAGGGGTGGAATGTCAAGCTTCCTGTTTACAGCAAGTCCCTCAGTACCTTGAGTGTCAAAGCATTCTCGGAAGGTGAGTTTCTCTGCCACTATCAACAAATCTGTCTGAAATGCAAAATCTCGGCCATTTTTCCCAAACTCAATCAAAATCTGCATTTTACAAGACTCCCAGAAGAGTCATTTGTACATTAGATTTTGAGAAGCGCTAGTCTTAGAATCAACCAATTCTCATGTATCGTCTGCAAGATAATGCCTCATCTCAACAATCTCCCCATCCTCTGCTTCCAAAACTCAGCAGCACAGAGCAGAATTCTTTGTGTCAAAAGATGACATGCCCTTAAATTCCTTTTCTCAGGTCAATATGTAAAGACCTCTGTTGCAGTCAATTTGCCTGCTGAACAACTCAGATTAAAATCCTAATCTGTTAAGTGAACAAATATTTTTCTTTTTTAATGTCTCGCCAGGAAAAGTTCACAATGTAATGTTTTACCCCTCTGCACATTTTTTTCACTTTTTGCAAGTCAGCCAACTTTTTTATGTAATGAGAGGCAGTATGGACAGAAACAACAGGTACAGTTGAAACCCGATGTTATTGGGGCCAG
>PVJX010022951.1:0-29842 GCA_004027295.1 Dolichotis patagonum | reverse complement strand
GAAGTAATAGCTGAAAACTTCCCAAACATGAGAAGAGAAACTGACATTTGGATAAGTGAAGCATATAGAACTCCAAACAGCCATAACCAAAATAAAACTACACCCTGACACATACTAAATCACCACCCCAGAAATCTACCATAAGAACAGAATACTAAAAGCTGTTAGAGAGAAATGACAGATCACCTATAAAGGAAAACCTATCAGAATCACAGCACACTTCTCAACACAAACAATGAAGTCAAGAAGAGCATGGAGTGAAGTATTTCAGATACTAAAGGAAAACAACTTCCAACCCAGACTGATGTACCCTGCAAAACTGTCCTTCAAAACAGATGGAGAAATAAGATACTTCCATGAAAAAGAACAGCTGAAGAACTTCGTGAACACCAAACCAGCCCTACAAAGAATACTGAAAGACATTCTAGATATACATGGGATAAAACCACCAAGCAAGGCAGACAATTAAACAGAATGAAAACTAATGATACAACAGCTGAAAGATAACATGTCAACAATAAATCAATATATAACACTTACAACCATTAATGTAAATGGCCTCAACGCACCAATCAAAAGAAACAGACTGGCAGAATGGATCAAGAAACAATATCCAACCATATGCTGTCTACAAGAAACCCATCTAACCCAAAAGGACACTCATAGACTGGAAAGTCAAAGGATGGAAAACAATACTTCATACAACAGGGAAACAAAAAAAAGCAGGAGTAGCCATCCTGTTTGCAGACAATGTGAATTTCAAACCAAAAATGATCCAAAGAGATAAAGAAGGTCACTACATACTAGTTAGGGGAAAACTTCAAGAAGTAGAGATAACAATCTTAAATATATATGCACCAAATTCCAGAGCACCAAGCTATATAAAGCAAATACTAACAGAAATGAAAAATCAAATAAGCAATAACACAATTATAACAGGAGACTTTAATATACCATTGACAAAAAGGGACAGTTCAACTAGAAAGAAAATCAGCAAGGACATAACAGAACTGCATAACACCTGTGAACAAATGGACTTGATAGATGTGTACAGAGGGTTCCATCCAACAACATCAGAATATACCTTCTTCTCAGCAATACATGGGACATTCCCTAAAATAGACCATATACTAGCCCACAGAACATATTTAAGTAAATGCAAAGGAATTGAAATTATCCCATGCATGTTATCAGATCATAGTGCCGATTAGAAATTAGAAATTAATGATAAAAGCAACTGCAAAAACCTCACAAACACATGAAAACTGAGTTATACACTCTTGAGCAACCAGTGGGTCACAGAGGAAATTAAACAATATCTACAAGCAAATGAAAATACAGACACAACTTACCGGATTTTGTGGGATGCAATGAAAGCAGTCCTAAGTGGGAAATTTATTGCATTGAGTTCCCACATTAGGAAGACAGAACGAACACAAATAAACAACCTGACGCTACAACTCAAACATCTAGAAAAGGAAGAGCAAGCCAAGCCCAAAGCCAAAAGAAGGGAGGAAATTATAAAGATCAGAGCAGAAATTAGTGCAATAGAGACTAAGAAAACAGTACAAAGGATCAATGAATCAAAGAGTTGGTTCTTTGAAAGAATAAATGAAACTGATAAGCCCCTGGCCAACCTTACTAAAAAAAGGAAAGAAAAAACTCAAGTTCATGCAATAAGGAATGAAAAAGGTGAAATTACTACAGACTCGGCGGAAATACAGAAGATCGTCAACACCTATTTCAAAAAGCTCTTCTCTAATAGGTTTGATAACATAGAAGAAATAGAAAGATTCCTAGATACATATGACCTACCGAAGTTGGATCAGGAAGATGTAACCACAAACTCACTCAATCACCTTATCTTTGATAAAGGGGCCAAACATGCTTGCTGGAAGAATGACAGCCTCTTTAACAAATGGTGCTGGAAAAACTGGCTATCCATATGCAGAAGACTAAAACTAGACCCATGCCTATTACCATATACTAAACTAAAATCTAAATGGACCAAAGATCTTAATCTTAAAACAGAAACACTAAATCTGCTGGAAGACAAAGTGGGTAAAAATCTCAAAGATATAGGGGTAGGAACAGAATTCATGAACAAGAATCAAACTACACGGGAAATACTTCCCAGAATCAATAACTGGGAACACATCTTATTAAAGAGTTTCTGCACGTCAAAAGAGATTTCCAGCAGAGTGAAAAGAAAACCCACAAATTGGGAAAAAATCTTAATGGACAGTCCCTCAGACAAAGGACTTCTGTCCAGAACTTATAAAGAATTTTAAAAAAATCAGACCCTTGAAATTCAAAGACCCAATTCAAAACTGGGCATCTGAAATGAATACACAGTTCTCAGATGAAGAAATACGAATGGCAAATAAATACATGAAGAAATGGTCATCATCATTAGTCATGAGAGAAATGCAAATTAAAACCACACTGAGATTCCATCTCATCCCAGATAGAATGGCCAGGATAGAAAACGCTACCAACAACAAGTGTTGGAGAGGCTGTGGGGAAAAAGGAACTCTTCTGCACTGTTGGTGGGAGTGTAGACTGGTGCAACCACTGTGGAGGTCAGTCTGGAGATTGCTCAAAAAGCTGGGTCTGGAGGTCCCATTTGACCCAGCTATTCCACTTCTGGGCATATTCCCAGAAGATCTAAGAACATCACACCACAGTGATATATGTGCACCTATGTTTATAGCAGCACAATTTGTAATAGCCAGATCCTGGAAACAACCTAAGTGTCCATCTACTGAGGAATGGATAAAAAAGTTGTGGTATTTCTATACAATGGAGTACTACTCAGCTATAAAGAATGATCACATTGAGATATTTATAAATAAATGGACACGACTTGAGACCATACTCGTAAGCAAAATAAACCAAACTCACATGTGTAAATACCATATAGTCTCCCTAGTATGGGAGTTGGTAAGAGTATATAAGATTTTATGGTAAGCATGAGTCCCCATCTCATGGCTTTGAAGCCTCTCAATGTTTTCATTCATCAGTTGGAATGGTTTTATCCTGTTTTGCTTGACTTTATTATACGTGATGCTATGAACAGCTGTTTTGAAGAGAACAAAACATTATGACAGCTATTGCTGATTTAATACTGTCCTTCTTAGAAGTCCTACCAAGCTTCTATTCTTCTATTTCCATTGGTTCTATCTATCACATTGTGTCTTATTGGGATTTGAATATGTGTGAAAGTATAAACCAAATTTTTTATTGAAAATGTGATGTTATAGTACCCATTGATCATTCTCTGTTATTCGGTTCAGAAAGCCCTGTAATTCTTTCACTCTTTGAATGGTTTTACTTTTTTGTTATGTTTGATATTATTGTATTTGAAACTATGCTCAACTATAGCAGAGAAAGAAATATTGTGATAGCTATTGTTAATGTACAGTTGTCTTAATGTTAAGTATTGTGTTGCCTATGTTGTCCAGTTCCGATTTGCTCTGTACTGACTTCTTTTGTTTTATTCTCTTTAAAATAAAATGGAAAAAAAAAAAAGAAATAATAACCATTACCTTTCCACTACCTTTCATATACACATAGATGGATTTTTTAAAAAAGTCCTGTCAGGGCTGAAAGTTCATTCAATTATTCATTCAACAAATACATAATTAAGCATGTATTTGATGAGGTATTGTTCTAGGTACTACAAATAAAACAAAGAACAATGAGGCAAAAATTCATGAACATGGGGAGAATAATTCCAATGTAGATAAGACAAAACAGGCAATATTAGTAAGTAAAATGTGGAATGCTGGAAGATGATAAGTACTTCAGAAAAACAGAGTGGTTAGAAAAATTTAAGGATTGGCAGTTTTAAGTAACATGGTTCGGTACACCTCTAGGAAAAGTAACATCTCAATAAAACTCTAGATGATAGAGTGACATGTGAGATATGTGCTTCTGAAAATAAACACTGAAAATCAGAGAGCCTCACGTGGAAGCATCCCGGGAATGTGTGAGGCCAACACGGAAAAGGAGAAGACAACATGAAGTCAAAGAAGAAACAGGGAATGAAGCCTAAACCTAAGGGTCCTGGAGGTAAAGATATTTGGCAAAGCAACAGAGTATTTTCATTTTAGAAAGATCATAGTGACTTCTGAAAGTAGACTGAAGGGAGAAAGGATCAGAAACAAAGATCAATAAGCCATTTATCATCATAACTGAAGTAAAAACTGATGGTAAGTTGAACTAGAAAAGTAACAGTGGAGCTGCTGAGATGTAGTTATATATCCTGACATATGTATATATACATCCTGAAAAGTGGCAAATACCTATGAATTTCAGCAAAAGAATCAAGAGATAATGGTCAGATTGCTGAAGCAATTTAAAAGATGAATATGTAAGTGCTTATAATAAATATAGATAAACCAACCAATTACCATGCTGAATCCACTTAAACATATCCTATAATACAGAACTTGGTGATATATTCAAAATGCAGGGAAGTATGTAATATATTTCCTAACTGAGAAAGAGTCTCTGTATAGGATTTTTCTTTTTAGTAATTTTAATCAAATGCTTAACACATTCAAAAGACTATAGTATATATGTTATTACATAAAACACTTATGGATTAAAAACTGGTGATCAACTAACACCAGCTGAATTAAATCAGCATGGTGCTGAGCATAGATGTTCCACCTGAGGAAAGTTGCCAGGATAAACAGAGCTGTGGTGAAGACCAGTGAGGTGTTGTGGATTTCTCTAAGTGTTGCTTTTTGAGCCGTTGGTTCTCCTGGAGGAGCTTGTCATGACTAGCTTCCCCAGTGAGTTAGATCACTGTCATCGGAGTGCTCGGGACCTTGTTGGCGAGAGTGGCTGTGGTTAACTTCGGGGGAGCTCTGCTCCTTACATCAAGCATCACTTCCTGGCTGAGGAGGGGAAGATATGTGCTTTTAATCCCTAGGAGAAACTTGTCACACTGGCTTCCTGGCATGTTCTTGACTGTTCTTATCGATGGAGGAGCTCAGGACCTCCGTGTCGCTGAGGATGGCTGTAGTGCTTTTCAGGGCAGCCCTGATCCTTGTTTTGAGCGTGACTTCTCAGCTCCAGTGTAGAGCCCTCAACCTACCAGCACAGCTCCCTCAACCCACTGGCAGAGATTTTCTATCTTCCACCACTGACCTCTGAGCCTTGCCAGCACGGATCCGTACAACACATTGGTGTGAGTCCTTCTTGTAGGCTCTAGATCTCCACAATTGGACTTGTGGGAGTCATTGTCATGAGTTCTAGGTTTTCATCTGGACTCATGCAGGACACTGCTGTGGGATTCAGGCTTTTGACTGAATATTCTGAGTCTTTAGTATTGTGGACAGATTTCCTGTACTTTCTGTGTTTAACTCTGGGTGTGTTTAACTCTGGGTGACCATCATAAAATAATATTATATATTCTGTGTCCTGATTCTAATTGTTTTCCACACAACCCTGACTGTAACAAACACTAATGGTATACTTCACTTAGGTGCTCTGGACCAGGGAGAATGGCAATACTAACCAGAATGCAGTCAAGGATTCTACTGGAGCAGACTGGCTCGCTCTCTCTTCCCTGTGCAGTTCAAAGAAAAAATAGAACCTACGTATATATTCTACACATTTTGACAGTAGAGTCTAACACAAGAGTATAATCTTAATTCCCATAAAAAGAGCTTCTGTCCTTCCTTATTATCTGTCTCCTTACCTCTTGAGGATGTAGTAAGCCTGAGAAAGGATTTGAAGGTGGGATAAAGTGACCATGACAAGAGCATGAGAGAATACAAGGGCAAAAGCAAGACAGCCTCAACAACAGGATGAAAGACTGCAGAGGTTTTGTAATGAAGATACTAACATCACATTTTTTCTGAGATAACTAAACTCAGCAATGTTACTATCTGTTATAACTGACAGATACAGGTTTTTAAAATTTAAGTACAATTTAAAATATCCAACAAAAAATAAATTGCAAAGACTGGAGAACTTTATTATTGCTCCATAAAGTATTTACTGAAAAAGGAAATCTTAGGTTGTCCCATACATAGTACTATACTAAATCAGCATCTTCTGTTAACAAATCAATCAAAAAATATTAACATTCATTGGTTACTCAAAGGAACATTTTTGACTGACAGTGTTGTCTATTTCTAAGAATACAGAATTTTAAAATTTTTTAAAGATTTTCCTCCAGTTAAGAAATTCTGACTGAACTGAAAACACTCAAGTCATTTTGGCACTCACCACAGTTTAAAACCAGCTAAATCCACTCCGTGGTGCAATTTTTGCTTAACTGAAACAATTTAATACTAAAGGAAAGGAAGCCTGCATGTGTATTTATTCTAATTTAAAAACAACATAAAGACTACTTGTTCAAGCAGTTTTGCCAGTTTTCAATGGAATTTTTAATCTCCTGGATATCTCTTTTAAGTCTGTTTCATGTATTCAGTTTCTTTCCTATGTTGTTCATTCAAGGTTTCCATCATTTTCCTATTTTCCTGTATTTTTTAAACATTTTATTTAAAGAGAAAAAACAAAAAAGAAAACAACCAAACAAAACAGAAAAATGGTGGCAACAATACAGAATTCCAAAGGCAAAAAATAAAAGAACAACAACAAAGCAAAAACAAAAACACTAAGAAATCACCACTTGATAAGTTACACACTGTCATCATTGGATATAGTTGTTCAAGTTACAAAATTAAAGCATACAAAGTTAGACATTCAAACAGTGAGACTGTTAACAGTTCTGTTCAACAATCTAACAAAAACAGTAATATGGTCATCTGTCTTCCACACTTAAACATACATGCAATTATATCCTTTAGAACAATTTCTTTTTCTTTCTTTTTTGCAGTAGCAATTACACATTTTGGGTTTTATTACTCCTACAGTTCTTACTACTTTTTACACTAGAGAAACAATGTGATATTTATAAACACGATTCTTATTTATTTCACTAATGAGGAAAGTCTCAAGTTGTCTCCATTTGCCTATGAAGGCCTCAAGATCATCCTTTTTATAGCTGAGTAATATTCCATTGTGTAAAAATATTACATTTTTTCATCCACTCTGCGGCTGATGGGCATTTTGTTTGTTTCCAAGATTTAGCTATTACAAATTGGGCTGCTATGAATATGGGTGCACATATATCACTGTGATACAAATTTTTCAGTTTTTCTGGGAAAATACCCAGGAGGGAAATAGCTGGGTTGAACGGAGCTTCCAGTCCTAGTCTTCTGAGAATTCTCCATACTGATTTCCATAGTGGTTGCACCAGTCTGCATTTCCACCAACAGTGGAGCAGTGTTCCTTTTTCCCCACAGTCTTCGCCAACATTTGTTATCAGTTGATTTCTTGATGGCAGCTGTTCTTTCCGGTGTGAGATGATATCTCAATGTTGTTTTAATTTGCATTTCTCGAATAACCAGTGATGGTGAACATTTCTTCATGTATTTATTTGCCATTTGTATAACTTCATATGAAAACTGTGTGTTCATCTCAGTTGCCCATTTTTGGAGAGGGTCTTTGAATTTGAGGGGGTTGATGTTTTTCAATTCTTTATCTGTTCTTGATATAAGTCCTTTGTCTGAGGGATTGCTGGCTAAAATTCTTTCCCATTCTGTGGGTTTTCTTTTCACTCTGAGGGTGATTTCTTTTAAAGTGCAGAAACTTTTCAATAATGAGATCCCAGTTGTTGATTCTCTGAAGTGTTTCCCGTGCAGTTTGCGTTTTGTTCATGAATTCTCTACCTACCCCTATGTCTCCAAGATTTCTACCTACCTTATCTTCTAGTAGATTTAGTGTTTCTGTTTTATTCAACTAACATTTACTAAGTACTACATACTACAGTAGATATTTTCCTCTCCTATTTACACATTTAGAATGGTGAGAATGGTGATTGTATCTTATGCTTTTCTTAGAAAACTTACAATGTTAACTAAGGAAACAGAGTTCCTAGTACGAAAGTAGAAAAGATTTTCTCAGATGAAAATGCTTAGTGCTTTCTTAAGAATACTTTGGGCACGGCTCAGCTGCCTAAGCGATAAAACCTGCAGTTAGGCTGTAGGGAATACAAAGAGAACTGAGTCAAACCAAACCCTGTGTCTAAATTTCTATGCATTAAAAAAATATAAGATACAGTAAAGTTACAACCTTTTGTGACCTATACAGTATCTAAGACACTAATAAATACATTAGTATTCATCAATAATGAAGGATATAGCCACTGCATAGTACAATTCAGTACCAAAACACATGTGATCCCTTCATAAATACTAAAAGATACATGCACCCATGCACACAGAAAGAAAGTACATTATAGTGTACTTCAGGTTATTCACCTGTCAGTTTATAACCTCTACTTCATAAGTTGAATTGATTCTTTTGGTCCACACTATTTTAATACATGAATCTTTTAAAAATTCTCTAAACACTGGTAACATTTTGTTCACTAACACCTTTATTCTATAAAATAACACTAAAATACAATATTTTCAGTATGTTATTTATATTACATACACAAAATATCATGCATATTCCTTATTCACTTGTCTATAAATCAAAAAACCTGAAGTTGTTAATGAAAACTGAAACTTTAAGATTTGCTAATCAGTTTAACAGTTTCAGGGTTCTAAAATGTTTGCTAGATACAATAATGATAAAAATAAATAATATAAAAATTACAAATAGAAACATGGCTAAGTGTAGTACCTGAAACAAAGAAATTCTATAAAATTACTGTAGAGCTAAGACAGCAAATAATCTTAGGGATAAATTCTCAGTCTATTTTTAAAAGTAAAAGTATTCCTATAGAAAAACAAACTACAGAAACTTTAGAAAGGAGTTCTCTATTCTACCGTTTCATCTAGAAGTTTATGTACTATGATGGAAGAAACGGAAAATATTTGCAAACAAAATGGTTAAAAATGTAGCAATCAGAAAATCTTATAACACTGGTGTTAATTCTAAAAATAATCTATCATACAGTAACAATAATCCTATCAAATAGGAATATTTTCCAGACTCAGCTACTCACAAGTCTTAGGTACACTGTTACCAGATTCTACAAAGCAGAAGTCAACAAAACATTCAACAAATGAACAAGTGTTTATGAAGAACAAGGGTTACCTGCACTGGGTCATTTTGTTTCACAGAAAATTTTAAACTATTTTTCCTCCCAAAAATAGACAAATTGGGTGGGGATTTAGCTCAGTGGCATAAGTGCCTGCTTGACAAGAATGTGTGTCATGAGTTCAATCCCCAGGACCAAAAAATTTTTAAAAATTTTAAAAATATAGGCAAATGTTAGACTGACTACCACAAAATTCTGCTTCCGGGAAATCTGAAGAAATGAGGTTTAACATTACCTTTTAAGTGATGAGTCCATGTTCTAGAAAAACAGTACCAGGATTATCACTTTCTAATACTGCCCATAAAACACACACAACTCTACCATACCAATTATGGTACACACAAATTCCATTTTGAAGGACTTGCTGCTTTCAATACAAATGTAGTCTGTTTACTCAGTTCATCGTTCTGTAACTAAAATGACTTAAAAAAAAAAAAAAAAAAAAAAAACAGAATCCTAGAAAGGCTGAGCTCTTCCTACAAACCACCCAGTGTTGAAGAAATGATGAAACAGAAACTTAGACCACACATCTACACTATTCATTTAATTTTTTAGGGCTGGGTAGCTCAGTGGCATAAGCACCTGCTTGGCAAGTGCAAGGTTGTTTGATCCCCAGTACCCACCCCCAAAAAAATCATTTAATTTTTAAAGACCAACCTTAAATGCTAGTTTTAAATTTTCTCTTTAGATCAAAAAAGTCTGTAGCATTTGTTACTAAATTAGATAACAAGACCTGAGTCACCAAGGCCAGACTCTTGAATTGTCAGCTCTGCCACTCTCAGATCGGCAGTGACTTAGGAGTTTCTTACTATAGAATGTATTACAATAGTTGGTATTATTAAGATGTCCAGGATACGTCAAAGGTCCACACACATAATCAATTTCTCAGAAAGTCTAGTTGGAACTGAAAGTCCAGGTCAACTTAAAGTAGGAATACTAATTCTCTCAGAACTGTTGAAAGTATTGCTTCATATTGATGTCTCTTTGCCTGCTCCACAATGGGAAAATGGAAACTTTTCCTTTCACTGCTAACTGTAATTCTTTCCAAAATTGGTAAAGAAAAATTCTGGAAACTAGTGCTCAAAAATAATTAAAATAACACAGGTAAGGTGAGAATCCAGTTTTACAGAAACTAGAAACAACTGAAAGAGGTCACTAGGAGAAGTGTAGTACAGTGTCCAATGATCGACAGGACTTGGGCATTAAAGTACTTCTGAGCCCATCCTTATGTCCAAAGCCTCTTACTACAACTTAAACCAGAACAAGATGAATCCTTCCTTGTAGATATGACTAAGTATAACGTCTTTAGAAACTGGCATAATTCTGCTGTATATGTCAGAAGACCTCTTAATTTGGTCATCTGGTTCCTGCTCATAGTGACTTACAAACAAGACCTTCCTAGATTTGTTCTTACTCTTCTTTGACCTGTACTTCACAGAGTAAAGAAAGGGGTTAAAACAAACAAAAATACAAATCCAGTCTTATGGAAGAAGTCTTACTGTTCTATCAACCTCCATTCAATCTTAAGAAAAAGTTCTACCCTAAGTCCTTTGTAAGGCTTTCAATAGTGAGATCCATTCATTTCCCTAGGCATTCCATTCTACTCTACTTCAGTCACTGGCTTTTTCCAAGTTTCCCAAACATCCTTTCGGACACCAGGTCTCTGCACTTATTGTTCTCTTCCCTATAATGTTTTTGTGTCCTTCTCTACTCTCAAATCTCCAATTAATCCTTCAGCTCTGAGGTTAAAAGTGGTTTACTCAGGAAAGTGCTGCTCCTCATCAGTCTTGCTCTCCTTGCTGCACCTCTCTGGCCTCCTATCTTAACTATAAAAAAAGAACCACTTGTTTACATGTCTTTTTCCAATCCTATACTATTAGCTTCATTAAAGCTTTGTTGTATCTGTCTTAATTATTGCTGTTTCCCCAAAACCAAGAGTAAAGCAGAGGTTTCAAAGGGAATTTAATTTTGCAATGAGCTCCTATATAATATAATGAGTATTGGTCTATCTTGGATGAAATCACCACTCTAGCAAAAGCACACAGAAAAATAACAAGTCTTTGTGGGAGTGTGAAACAATGAGGTAGTTGTTGAAGCAAGACCATTTATACTTTTATTCCCAAATACTCTAAATCTTCAACCAGCTGCTAAGCTAGGGATATGTAGTGATGATCATTGAAAATATCACTGAGCTTATATGGCAGATAAATTTCCTGGATGGAATCAAAGTGAAGATTTCAACCAAAGCCAACTAGTCTTCAAATGCACAAATCATCACAAGGAATAGTTAAGTGAAAAGTAACACAAAAGTAGTAAGAATTCAACCAACGTTCTCTTGAATATAGTCAAGTCATTTCAGTTCAAATGAAATAAATGTTTGATTGATAGCACAAGTCATACAAATAAATAAGTAAGACTTCAGGACATAGCTGTGAAATGAAGATTTTACAAGATGATTATCACTTTGGAAAATCTTATTATCTAGATGTTCTTTTTACTTAAAGTAGGTATTTCAAGAACTTTGGAAGCTAAGAATCATCTAAAATAGCAATGGAACTATTTGAAATCTGGTAGAGATTTACATGGTTACAGCACACTGACTCTGTTATATGAGATAACTGTCAATTCTTTAAGTAAGTTTAATGCAGGACATTCAGGTCTGTGGGCCAAATAAGCTCCATAATTTAAACACTTAACGTAGGAACTTTTTCTTTATTTGAAAAAAAACAAGAGAGGTTACTTATTTTCCAGAAGCCTTTAACTTGATAATGAGGAGAAAATGGGAAAAATATTAATCAAACCAAACATTTAACTTGATATTAAGACCCAGAAACTTAAGGAGAAATAAAGAAGTAAAACTATTTTTCATCCTCTCCTCTATCAATTCAAGGTTTTCAAAAAGTAAAACTGAAATAAGGGTAATCTATTATGTCACTATGTGTTCTCTATATTACCCTTTTAATGATATTTATGGAGCAGGGTCACTATGAGTGTTTGCAGTGGTGGATGAGGGGGTAGGGTAAGTAACACTATATACTCAGTGTGCCTACAGAAACTATAGCATTTAGTCCCCACAACTAATCCATTTGTAGACGCCATCCATGGAGGTGAAGTGATTTTCGGGAAGTCATCAGGCTAGCAAGCAGAGTCAAGTTTTAACTCCAGGGCTACTTAGTGACCTTTCCCCAATATTCCAATGCCTTATTCTCCCAGCTCTGTCAAAAATATTATTCTTTCCATTATTCCATCCAAATGAATTTTGTTTTTTATCTTTTCTTTCTTTCTCTTTGGTTTCTTGTTTGTCTGTTTTTGTTTTTTTGAGACAGGGTCTTCTGTGTCAGCTAGGTCAACTAGCCTTTTAAACTCATTATGCTGCCTTTAAACCTGCAGTGATCTTCCTGCCTCAGTCTCTGGGCTTACAGGACTGCAAGCCCACCACAACCTCACTCTCTTATTTTCTCTATAAGATGTTAGCAGCCTTCACACTTTGTTCAATAGTTTATTAACTAAAGGAAAGCAGACTGCTCACCATGTAAAAAAGCCTTATCCTTGAGGCATCATGTTCTCACTGATTTCATGAGACACACAATATTTTTTTTAAAACCTACCAACATTGAAGAGAACAGCTTACTTTGTCCTCTGTTACTCTCAGTGCTCAATATTCTCATACCCAAGAGTCTTAATAATGTTCTCACTTAACACGTACTACCCACTAATTTCAAATTTTAAGTGGGTCAACTTAATTTACTGTTGAACATAAAAGTAATCATTGATTCCTAATTTAAATGTCTGCTTTGATATATTCCTGCAGTAGCAACACTTTCTCATCACAGTACTCTGAATAGCAGAGGGGAATGAATTTCAGTCACAGCAACCAAAACGCAAGCTGTTTTGTGCAGGTCTCGCATTTTATCTTAGATGCAGGTATATTTTACCATCTATTCTACTTAATAGCTTTGCTTTTAATCCCCACCACCACGCTTACATTCTAAACATTAACAATTCAAAAATGTCTCCTGTTTACTTTGTACCACCTCAGCAGTTATAGGATGTTCCTGGTGATGTAGGGGCCTATTCTTTGAAACACATGGCAATACAGTCTTTAATACAAACTATGAAAATGGTAAACTGGATAATAAACCTTAAATTGTATGCTACCTCTTAATAATTCACAGATTTTTAATCTTTCATAGTTTGTGTTCCACTCAAAAGTGTAAAGTATTTCTTCTAATAAGAAGATGCATATGCGTTTTATATAAAAATTATTACTTTTCGAACTCTGAAACTGATGTAACTGTTAATTTATATATGCTTTATTAACTGTTCTGTTTCACAGCTTTATTCTAATTTCAGATAACAGATACCTGAAAAAAATTTCATTTTGGTCAAAAACTGCAACATGTAGAAGTCACTGCATAAGATGAAATTACCTTGTTTACTTATAACTGAGTATGCAGCCAAAAATCCTCGTCCAGAATTATGGATTCCACTCATGAACAGCACTGTAATTTCATTGCTTTTTGATTCAATTGAATGGTTCACTTGTAACCCCAGACCACAGTATTTACCTAGAAATGAAAAACAAAGGTACATTTGACATGATTCTCGTGGTCAATAATATTTACAATGTATATAGCAGATCATAGTAAAAGAATGAATTAGGAATTAAACTAGTAAAAATGAGTAGAATGTTTAATAATTAAAAACTACATTACTCTTAAAGAAAAAAAACTGTCAATAATTCTCCAATAATTCAAAAGTACAGCTATTACTGATCTTATGAAAAATCAGTTTCTGGCAAAACATATATATTCTTTAAAACAATAATGAAAATTTTTAAAAAATCAAAGCATTTCATGCTGGCAGGTAACCACAACACATTTAACATTCTTTCAAAAGAACAGGTATATAAAAAGCAACATTCTCAAGACAGATCTAAGAAAAAAGCAAAAAAAAAAAAAAAGCAAGAAATCCACTGATAAACTATAAAATAGATTTCCTTATGTGGCTGGAAATTTGTCTAACAAATTCTGACAAATTCTGTCTAACAAAGTTCCAAAAATTCTCAGGGATATCATATACTAAAGAAAAGAATATTAAAACTGCACTGAGATACCAAAATACAACCATAAAAGGGGCATAGACAAGAAGAGTGGTAGCAATTCAAACACCAATGACAATAAGGAGAAATCAGAACTTTTATACACAATACTTTTTATGTATACAGTAAGACTATAAAATGGACCGGTTTTATGGAGATAGGGGATCTGAAGCTGGAGGGACACATGCAGAAAGGGAAGGGAAGGGAAGGGACGGACAAGTAAAAAGGATTGATCAAGATTTGATATGTGTATGTACCAGTATCCCATGATAAAATACTCATTGGGAATCATAAACATATATTAATAAAAATTTATAAATTTTTAAAGTTTGCCAGTTCCTAAAAACAATAAACACAAATATATATATCGCCCAACAACTCACTTCTAGTTATTTACCCAAGAGGGAAAAAAAAATCTCCACAGAATAACAATGCAAATGGTCACAGCAGTATTACTCATATCTGATTCAAACTGAAACAACCAGATTTACTTAATACCTAATGGATAAACAAAATACAGTAGTGTATACCCATACGAAGAACCCACACACAGCAATACAAAGGAAGACTGATATGTACAACAACAGGAATGAACCTGGAAAAATATTATGCTAAGTAAAAGAAGCCATTTATATAACACTTCTACAAAAGGCTCATAAAGGAAGAGATAGGAGCAGAACAGTGGATGCCTGATTTGCTCAGGGGAACAGATAAAAAAGAGACATCTCTATCTCAGGTCTGGAGATGAAGAAGAGAAATTATTCTATATAGATACAAAGGAACCTTGTGTGGTGGAATTTTTTGATACTGCATAAAACTTTTGAAAAAAAAATTCTGTAACTGGATTTTATGATGTTTGTACAGCTATATAAATTTATTCAAACTCATCAAACTATATATATTAAAAATATGTGAATTTTATGATATGTAAATTATATTCTGACAAAGCTTATATAAGAAATACAGACACTAAAACAGTATTTATTGTGAGGATTCATCATGTATTAATGCATTCACAGTCACTGTTTTCTGCAAGATAAAATAGGTCACAGAATTAGATTGTCAGAATTGATAGACCTTTAAAGGTCTATTACAAATCCCTCATTTGGCAGTTGAAAAACCTGAAAATCACAGATAACTACACTACCTAGTCAGTAAGAATCAATGCGTTGGGAAGTGAATGTGTCCATTCCTAATTCTTATACTGCGAACTCTAATGTGGTAATACTTGAGTTTTGACTTTTTGGGAAGAATTGGGTCACCAGGGCAGAGCTCTCATGATGAGAATGTGTCCTCATAAGAACAGAATCACAAAGCTGCTTCTTCTACTGTGACACAAGGCACAACACAAGGGCAAAATCACCAGATATAAACCAGGAAGAGCACCTTGATATCAGACTTCCAGCATAAATAGCTCTGTGAAGGAAATGTTTGTTGTGTAAGCCACCTAGTCGATAGCATTTTTGTCTTAACAGCACAAGTGAGTAGTTCTCTCTCTTGCTCTTTTCCATCCCTCACCAGCAATGGAGTTTATGAGGGTTCCCAGAGGCTGTAAGAAGCATCTAAAGGGCATGGGCTTCCCTCCTCTCCTAAGCAGAGGATGGTGACACTCAAGGAGTACTTCAAAACTGACAGTGATCCATCTGGCTGCTTTTCCTTTCTACAGCACCAACAATCCTCTTCTTGTTCCCTCAACATCTAGTCTACAGTCTCATCCTTTAACTAAACTAGTAAATATTTGGTTTGTCTTTTGGCATAAGTCATCTAAACATCTCATAATTCTACTCACTACAATACGGCTAAATCTCATTTTCTTTCGAGATAATCATTGGCAGAAATTGACCCTATTCTTTCCAGTCCACTCTACAAAACCACATTTGAACCTACATTTCCAAAAGTATATAAAAGTGCAATTCTGAAATTTCACCAGAATTTTTAAAATGCATTATTCTCTAAAATTAAAGACTTTTCCTACCTATTGCTAACCTTAAAAAAACTCTGCATTATAAATTTTATGCAAATCTATCCAAAACCAGCCAATTTTTTTAGAAAGCAAGAACTGAGGTTAGACAGTTGTCAGTTATGATAAAAACTCAAATTCTGAAATGTTCAGCACTGTTCATAGAATGTCATCCAGTTCTTTCAAGATCTAATTCTCCAGAGCACTATTATTCTCAACTATTAAATAATCAACCTTATACCTAAGTGATAATTTTACCAGAAATTTTAGGAAAAGCAGAAAAATTTGTTTGCTCTGTCAGAGAATAATTTCACAATTGCCTATCAACAGAATAACAGGCAAACATGACATTATATTCTACATATTGTGTTTCAATTTTTCCCCTCAGGTTGGTAAGCTACATATTCTTTTTCTATAGTATATTCATATTGGCCTGATATATCTTACAAAGAAAAGATCCTCAAGCAAAATTTCCCCCCTTATGAAGGGCACAGAAAATATACAGCATGTCTAGTAGAGAACTGCACCTATAATTTCACTTAAAAATTTAAAAGTGGTAGTGTGACCCTTTGATCACACAAAACTTTTAGGATATATTTTTTAACAAAGAAACAACAGGAGCTGGGGATTTAGCTCAGTGGCATAAGTGCCTGCCTGGCAAGGGTGAGGTCATGAGTTCAATCCCTGGTACCAAAAAAAAAAAAAATCAAAATCTAATGCAAAAGGACAATAAAAAATGGATAACTATACACTGGGAAAAAAAATCATGAAAGTATCTGCTATCGACATTGTGGTCTCATCTCATTTATTTGCAACTATCCTGTCATTTGAAATAGGAATTAAATCAACAGCAGAAACAAAACATTGTTTTAAACCACTTTTGCTGTATGAAAACTCAAAAGGCAGTGCTAACCATGGGTAATATTAATTTTAAAAAGTATGAAAAAAAAACTCTGCTAACTTTCTAGGTGTTTTCAAGTCTAACCCATCCCAAGAAATAACCCTCACTGCTTACTTGCAGCCGAGGTGACTGTTTCTCTCACATGGCTCCTCCCTTCAACCACAGATTTCACCATTCACAAGTAATGTAAGCACTTGGCAAAATATTTTGAGGAAGGAAGAAAAAAACTCACTTCTAATCTGGCAAACTAGTTGATTCTTTAATTCCAGACTCACAGGTTAGCCCTTCAAAGTTATTTATCAATCAACATAAAGCATATTACTGCCAACAGCTGCAGGGTCTGGTGATTCTCAGAGCTCCTAAAATCCCTAGAGATCTGTCACGAGGAAAAGAAGAAGATCTTAAAGGATAATATATGGATACATACAGAAAACTACAAATATACAAGTAAATCATGCATCTCAATCACCATAAACACTGGTTTAAAAATGGAATTAATGCTCCAGGAAAAAGTTTAAAAAATCATTAGTCAGGAGGGAAATGTAAAGCAAATCTATGATAAAATACTACCACTTCACAACCACTAAGATTTCTAGCATTACAATAGTAACAAGTACTGACAAAGATGCAGGATTCTGAGGATGTACAGCCACTTCGGAAACAGTGACAATTCTTCAAAAGGTTAATCACAGCTTAACATAACTCAGAAATTCTTCTCCTAGACATATATTCAAGAAAAATGCAAACATAACCCACACAAAAACTTACACAGTCCTTTGGTTTCTAGGGGGATTGGGTCCAGGACCATCACCCACCACAGATATCAAAGTCAAGCCCTTTATACAAAATAGTATGGTACTAGAATGTAACTTACAGCAAATCATCCTCCTGTATATTTTCTGCATCTTATAAGACTTAATACAGTGTAGTACCATGCATATAGTTGTTATGTTGTTCAGGGATAGTCAGCTCTTCCTTTTTCCTGAGTATTTTCTATTCATTGTATGAACTGGCAGATATAGAACTGCAAATACAAAGAGTGAGCTGTATCTGAGTGCTCACAAAACCACATTCAGAGCAGTCAAGAGAGAGGTTCAACCAAGCCAGCACCCTAGGGTTCCAAGCAAACAACACAATCTTTTGTGAAAAAAGTAAGCTGTAAGAAATGAGATGACCCATCCATAGTCTACCAAGAGAAAAAGTATCTCAACTTTAAGGAAAAGAAAGGGCTATGACTGTCAAAGGGAGTAGGTGCAAAATTTAAGTGGGTGATCAGAGTGGAGACCTAAATGCTGGAGGAGGTTTGAATACAAAAGCAGGTCAAACAGCAGAGAATCAGAAAGCTGAGAGAATAAAGTGGCTAAGAATACCACGTAAGTACCAAAGGAGATGGACTTAAGGATCCAGGAAAATATGGTCGGGAGTAGAATCAAATGCTCTAAAATAACCCATTTCAAGTGCTAAAATGTAGTTTAAGGAACTATTCTTTTACCATGGAAATGTAGGTTTCGAGTTTTCCCATACATTAGATAAAGATGTAATGGACTTGAGGCCAGATTCTCTGCAATGAAGTCACACAATTCTCTTGCTTTCCGAAAGCTACACTACTTTTTTAAACTATTACCATAAATGCATGATGAGTCTTTATTTCAAGGCAACCTTGTTACTATTTTTCCATTTAAAATGTATTAAAAATCTATAAACTTTACAGAAAATTAGTATAAAGAGAAAATAGTAATTATCCCTATATAATTCTATTACAGGGAGATGGTTACCAGTAACACTTTGAACAGTACCTCTCTATGCCTCTGCTCTTTCCATCTCATAAATGAATAAAGTGTTTATCACAAGGTTATAATTGTTAAAAGAACATAAATGTATACGTGTGTATGTAGAGTACTGTTCATTCATCTGTTCATTAGTCAATTCATGCAATAATATACACAACTAGTAAATGATTTTCAGAAAGGCGGTACCTATCTATTCCCTATCCCCTAAAAATACCAGATATAAAGGAAACTGCTAACTTGTTATTTTCATGTTTAGCGAAGCTAAACTTTTATGTGTTTATTTTTAAAATTTTTCTCTAGTGTCTCATCTTCTTATGCCTCCAAGGTTTTAAACCAGAATGTCCTGTCTTTTTTATTTTTAAATATTTGTTACCTATATAGCAAAAGGAAGACATTTTATGAGTAGTCCTGATCTAATCAGGCAGGCCCTTTAAAAGCATTATTTTCTCAGTTCCCAGGACACACACACACACATGCACACACACACACACACACACACACACACACACACCCCCCCCCCAAGTAACAATATGGTTTTTGTGCATCTTAAAATGAAAAAGAACCTCATGGGCCTTGACACTTTGACTCTAAGTCACATGTTATAACAAATATTAGTTCTGGAAGGACTGAGGATAATATCTGCATCAAGAAACATAATAAAGTTTTAAAAGGAAAACAGGATATCTTCAGGACCTAGGAATGGACAAAATTTGTTAAGCAGAATACAGAAAGTGTTAAGTACAAAAGAAAATAATAAAGTTTGACCATATTAATGTTTATCAGCATTGGAAACTGATTGAAACCTTGAATGAACAGTAAGAAAACAAGGAGAATTCATGAAACAAACTCAAAGAGACATCCAAGAAACCAAAAATTCTACTCAAAGCATACAAAACCATTTAAATGAAGCTGAGGACAGGATTACAGACCTTGAGGACAGGATTGCAATTAGTGATCATGAAAGGATAGAACTTTTAAAAATAACAAAGCAGCATGAAATGACAATCCAACAGCTTCAAGATGATGCCAAAAGCAACAATGTAAGATTAATACACATCAGTGAAGATGCAGGAGTCAATGCCAATGACATAACTAAAATATTCACAGCAGTAATAGCAGAAAATTTCCTAAACATGGGGAGAAAAATCTGATACGCACATAAGTGACGCATATAGAACGCCAAACAGTCACAACCAACATAAATCTACACCCAGACATATAATAATTAAGATCTCAGACATACAGCATAAAAACAGGATACTACAAGCTGTTAGAGAAAAGACACAACTCACGTATCAAGGAAAGCCCATTAGAATCACAGCAGACTTTTCAGCACAAACCCACAACTCAAGAGGAGCTTGGAGTGAAGTATTTCAAGCCCTGAAAGACAACAACTTTCAACACAGACTGATGTACCCAGCAAAACTTTCGTTCAAATTTAATGGAGAAACAAGATACCCCCATGACAAAGAACAACTGAAGAAATTCATGTACACCAAACCAACTCTAGAAAGAGTATTGAAAGACAGACTAGACCAAGATAAAAATGACCACAATCACCAGAACAACAACAGAAAGAAACCACAATGGACAATGGGGAAAAGCAGAAAGCAAACAACGAACATGACATGGTAAAGTCAAGCCAGTACATATCAGTGATATCCATGAATGTAAATGGCCTCAATTCACCTATCAAAAGAAATAGGTTGACAGAATAATCAAGAAACATGATCCCACAATATGCTGTATACAAGAAACACATCTGACTCAAAAGGAAACTCATAGATTAAAAGTCAAAGGATAGAAAACAGTTTTCCATGCAACTGGAGCCCAGAAAAAAGCAGGGGTAACTATTCTATTTGCAGACAACGTGAACTTCAAACCTAAAATGACTAAAACAGATAAGGAAGGTCACTATATACTCGTTAGTGGAAAAATTCAAGACGAAGAAGTAATAACTATAAATATATATGCACCAAACACAAGAGCACCCAACTATGTAAGACAGATACTAATGGACATGAAAAATCAAATACACAAGGACACAATTATAACAGGTGGCCTTAATAGGCACTATCACAAAGAGATAGATCAAATAGACAAAAAAGTCAGCAAAGAAACAATAGAACGGAATCATAACTGTGAGCAATTGGACTTAGTAGATGTTTACAGAGTGTTCCACCCAACCACATCAGAATACATTCTTCTCAGCTGCGCATGGGATATTCTCCAAAATAGACCATGTATTATCCCATAAACCACTCTTAAATAAATGCAAGGGTACTGAAATTATTCCATGCGTAGTATCTGACCATAGTGCACTGAAATTGGAAATTAATGGCAAAAGAAATTGCAAAACCTACATAAATACATGGAAATCAAATAACAACCTTCTGAAAAACCAGGGGGCTACAGATAAAATTAAAGAAGAAATTAAGCAATACCTACAATTCAATGAAAATGCAGATACAACATACTGTAATCTATGGGATGCAATGAAAGTGGTCTTAAGAGGGAAATATATAGCAATAAACTGTCATATCAAGAAAACAGAACAAGCACAAATAAACAACCTAATGCTTCATCTCAAGCTTTTAGAAAAAGAAGATCAAGTTAAACCCAGAACTCACAGAAGAGAGGAAATTGTAAAGATTAGAGCAGAAATCAATGCAATTGAAGCTAAAAAAAAAAATACAAAGAATTAATGAATCAAAAACTTGTTTTTTTGAGAGAATAAACAAAATTGACAAACCTCTAGCTAACCTTATAAAGAAAAAGGAAGAAAAAACCCAAATTCAAACAATAAGGACTGAAAAGGGGGAAATTACTACAGATCCCATGGAAATTCAAAAACTCATGAATACCTACTTTGAAAATCTCTACTCACATTGAGTGGAAAACACACAGGAAATGGACAGATTTCTAGAAACATATGAACTACCAAAGCTCAACCAGGAAGATATAGCAATTCTGAATAACCCAATATCAGCTATTGAAATCGAAAACATAATTAAAAGCTTACCGACAAAAAAAAGCCTAGGTCCTGATGGATTCACAGTTGAATTCTACAACAAATTTAGAGAAGATCTGATGCCAATACTTCTTAAACTCCTCAATGAAATGGAAAGGAAGCAATCTTCACCAAATCATTCCTGGAGGCAAGTATTACTCTGATACCAAAACCAGAGAAAGACCCAACCAAAAAGGAGAACTATAGGCCAGTCTCACTAATGAACACTGATGCAAAGATTCTCAATAAAATATTGGCAAATAGAATGAATCAAATCATCAAGATTATACATCATGACCAAGTGGGGTTCATTCCAGTAATGCAGGGATGGTTTAACATATGCATATCAATAAATGTGATACACCACATCAGCAGAGCCAAAAAAAGAAAAAACCACATGGTCATCTCAATAGATGCAGAAAAAGCTTTCAATAAATCTTTTATGTGTTCATGATAAAAGCCTTTCAGAAACTCAGAATACACGGTGTCTACCTCAATCTTATAAAGGCCATCTATGACAAACCAACAGCCAATATTATACTGAATGAACAAAAACTGAAAGCCTTCACATTAAAATCAAGAACAAGACTAGGATGTCCACCATTGCCACTTCTATTCTATATAGTTCTGGAAACACTAGCCAGGGTAATCAGACAAGAGAGAGAAATAAAAGGAATAAAGATAAGAAAGGAAGAAGTTAAATTATCACTATTTGCAGATGATATGGTACTCTATATAGAAGACCCAAAAACTCCATTGAAAGATGACTAGAGGTAATAAACAAATTCAGCAGTGTAGCTGGATACAAAGTCAACACTCAAAAATCAATAGGTTTCCTGTACACAAACAAAAAACTCACTGAGAGAGAAATTATGGAAATATCACCTTTCACAATAACATCTAAAAAAAATGAAATACTTTGGAAGCAACCTAAGAATGTAAAAGACCTACGTGTTGAAAATTATACTACACTAAATAAAAAAAGGAGATTGAAGAGAATATTAGAAAATGGAAAGATATTCCTTGCTCTTTGCTAGGAAGAAACAACATTGTGAATATGGCCATACTCTCAAAACCAGTATACAGATTTAATGCAATCCCAAGCAAAATACCATTAACATACCTCACAGATCTAGAGAAAACACTCTTAAAATTCATTTGGAAACAGAAGAAACCTAGAATAGCAAAGGAGATTCTGGGCAAGTCAGAAGGCCTCTCAATTCCTGACTTGAAACTGTACTACAAAGCCACAGTGATAAAATCAGCATGGTACTGACAAAGAAATAGACCTGAGGATCAATGGAACAGATTAGAAGATGCAAGCACAGCTACAAAGACAGTCAGCCACCTGATATTTGACAAAGAGGCTAAACATGTTCACTGGAAGAAGGATAGCCCCTTTAGTAAATGGTGTTGAAAAAATTGGCTCTCTACATGCCGAAGACTGAAACTAGATCCATGCCTATCACCATGCACAAAACTAAAGTCTAAATGGATCAAAAACATAAATATTAAAAAAAAAACACTAAATCTTCTGGAAAACAAGGTAGATAGAAATGTTGGGAGATATAGGGTAGGCAGAGAATTCATGAACATAACGCAAACTGCATGGGAAACACTTCAGAGAATCAACAACTGGGATGGATCTCACATTATTGAAAAGTTTCTGTACTTCAAAAAAAATCACCAACGGAGTAAAAAGAAAACTCACAGAATTGGAAAGAATTTTAGCCAGCAACCCTTCAGACAAAGGACTTATATCAAAAACATATAAAGAATTGAAAAAAATCAAGCCCCCCAAATTCAAAGACCCTCTCCAAAAATGGGCAACTGAGATGAACACACAGTTCTCAGATAAAGATATTCAAATGGCAAATAAATACATGAAGAAATGTCCACCCTTACTGGTCATTCGAGAAATGCAAATTAAAACAGCATTGAGATTTCATCTCACTCTGGTAAGAATGGCTGCCATCAAGAAATCAACCAATAACAAATGTTATCGGTGGAGAAAAAGTAACACTGCCCCACTGTTGGTGGGAGTGTAGACCGGTGTAGCCACTATGGAAATCACTATGGAGATTTCTCAGAAGACTAGGATTAGAAGTTCCATTCAATTCAGCTATTACTTTCCTGGGTATTTTCCCAGAAAAATTGTAAAGGTCATATCACAATGATATATGTGCACCCATCTTCATAGCAGCACAGTTTGTAATAGTTAAATCTTGGAAACAACTAAGATGCCCATCAAATGCAGAGTGGATGAAAAAGATGTGGTATTTTTATACAATGGTACTACTCAGCTATAAAAAGGATGATCTTGAGGCCTTCATAGGCAAATGAAGACAACTTGAGGCTATCCTCATTAGTGATATAAATAAGAATCATATGTATAAATATCACATTGTTTCTCTAATGTAAAAACTAATAAGAAATGCAGTAGTAAAACCCAAAATGTGTAATTGCTATTGTAAAAAAGGGAGGAAAAGGAAGTGCTCTGAAGGATATAACTGCATGTATGTTTAAGAGTGTAGGATTGAGAATCATATTAAATTTTTGTTGGATAGTTGAACAGAACTGTTTGCAGTCTTGCTGTTTATATATCCTCTTTGCATGCTTTACTTTTGTAACTTGAACAACTATTTCTAAGAGGATAATATGTAGTTTTTCAACTAGTGATTTCTTACTGTTTATTTTTCTTTGAAATTATGTATTATTTCTACCCTTTTTGTTTTGTTTCTTTAAATAAAATTTTAAAAAAATAAAATGTTTATCAAAATACACCAACAAGGCAATAAAATGACAACCTACCAGAAGAACAAAGATATTTGTTATATATACTAGATATATATTAGATGTCTCTCTATCTGTATGTATATCTAAAAAGAACTCAAATAAAATATATACAGAAGAAGTACAAATGAGTAACAAAAACATCATTCAATGGAGAGATGGGTAACAAGGCATATGCCTAAGGTCCCAACTCCTCAGAAGACTGAGTCAAAAGGATCACTTGAATCCAGGAGTTTAAAATCAGTCTGATCAGCACAATGCAAGACCCTGACTCTAGCAATCTTTCAATCAAATAAAAAAATCTCCCAACAGAATAAAAAAATGCATGAAAACAGAAATTTTTCACAAAAATACTAAAATAATTAATAAACATACGAAAACAGCACACCATTAACCATCAGGGAAATGCAAGGCAAATTGTAAGGTAGTATCAGTACATACACACCAGAAAAGTTAAAATCAGTAAAACCCAAGAACATCTATGTATTGCTGGGGGTATAAATTGGTAAAATCATACAAGCACACTGCAGTATCTACTAAAGTGAAACACATGCAACTAATGACGCCAAATTATTATTCTTAGTAGAAAAATGTGCACTTACGCTCATCAAAAGACAAACAGCAAAATCTTCGTAGTAGGTAACTACAGGGAGCCCACAGATATTATAGGTGAACATAAACATTTCCTTACTAAGGAAAATTTAGACCATTTCCAATTTTATTGTATAGTAAATAATGTTAAGAAAAACATCTTCCTAACATGACTTCTGTCTTACTTTAAAGTATTTCCTTAGTAGTAATTCTTCAAGACTGGTACCCAAGTAAACTATACAAACTATTATATCCTTAAGTTTCCTTTGTCCCATGTAAGTCTACTTTAAGTTGGGTTTTAAGAGTTATCCTGTACTGGCAAACTTCTAAAGAGAACAGAGAACAGAATTTTGTTTCTATTTCTTAAAATATCTGGCAAAGTAGTGATTCACAATCCTGCCTCTTATTATGCTGATAGTTTATTTCAGGATAGTTGGCAGTTTCTCATGCCAAGTATGCTAATATAAAAAGTAATGAGTCACAATGCAATGACTTCAGCAAAACAGCAAAACTAGATTTGTTGCCAAGTATCATAGGTAAAACACACACAGCATACCAAGAAATTCTTTTCAAAGCTTTACTGAACAATAAGTTGCCAGAAGGCACCAAAGACTAACCATTTCCTAGAAAGTTCACAAAACTAGAAATTTGGGAAAGGGCTCAGCCTCAAACAGTAGAGTAAGGTCCACTCAATTAAATAATGACAAGAAATGGGACAGTTCTCAGCTCATCAATGAACTGCCCCCAAAATATCAGAGAAAACACTTTCAAGTATTATTTATAGACAAAGCTTCAAAATTTTTTCCCTGTTCTAGGTCACAATCCAGCCTCCTAATTCCAGGGCAAAAGGGTTCACCAACATCTTTTGAGTTATGTATGGATTCTGTACCTTGTGATGCAACAGTTCATAGGAGAGTGTTACGGTTGATACACTACGTCCACTTGAGAAGTACACAAGTTTAACTGAGAGACTCAGCAGTGAGCCAGGATCCTTACCTTGTAAATATCCTCATCCTGTGTAAGAAGAGGGCACAGACAATTTGTGAGTGATACATCTCCCCTAGAGGGGGAAGGGAAAGTGGTGTTCAATATAAGGAAGGAGAAGAGGCTTGTTCTGCTCATTTTGCTCTGGCTGCTGCCTTGAAGCGTTGCCCCAGGTCTGTGCCACCCCGCCTTGGAGCCAGTTGATTACGGACCGAAACCTCCAAAAACAATAAGCTAAATAAACCTTTCCTTCCTTCATTTTGGGTGTTGAGTTAATGGGCAAAAATGCAGGAAGAAATGGCAAAAAAATGTAAGAAAAAGGCAAAATTATATAAAAAGGAATAATGAAGACTACATCCTAAGGTATATGAGGAATGGATTCTAATGAAAACACAAAAAGAATGTTAAAAGAAAAAAGATGAAAAAAAAAAACTTTTAAGAAGATCCAATTTACATATAACTGAAGTATCTAAAAAATATACAAATGGACAGAATATTAAAACCGAAAATACACAAAAGTGACAAATAGGATTGTATCAAATTTAAAAAGGCAACTGCATGGCAAAGAAAATAAAGAGACTGAAAAAGGTCTACAGAATACTGACGACTGACTACTTGTAAACAGTACATTGAAGACTGAATACCTGCAAACCACCTGTAAGTAAGAAACCAATATCCAAAACTTAGAAGGAATTCCCTTATCCCAAGAGGAAGAAAGAAAAATTAAAAGGTGGGCAAAGAATCTAAATAGACATTTTTCGAAAGAACATATAAATTGCCTACAAGCATATGGAAATGTTTAATATCACTTACCATCAGGGAAACACAGAATAAAACCATAATCAGACTTCACCTCTTATCTATTAGAACCACAATTATCAAAAACACAAGATAACTAGTGTTGGCAAGGTTGTAGAGCACTGGGAACCATGGTACTCTGTTGGTGGCAATGTAAATTAGTACAGCCATCATGGAAAAGTGTGAAGGTTCCTTGAAAAGTAAAACTAGAATTATCATACCATCTAGTAATATGCTGGTGCTGGATCTATATACAAAGTACACCAGTGTGTCAACAAAATATCTGCACTTCCAAGTTCACTGCAGCATTAACAACAGCAAAATAGGGACTCAACCTATGTGTACAGCAAAGGATGAATGGATAAAGTCAATGTGGTATATATATATATACAATGGAATATTATGCATACTTTAAAAAGAAAAAACTGCCAGTGATAACTACAGATGAAACTGGAGAACATCAGATAAGTAAAATAAGCCAGGAATAGAAAGATAAAATACTGTATTCTCATTTATATGGGAAATCAAAAAGTCTCAGATAGCAGAAGTACATTGTTGAACTGTTATTGGAGATTGTGGGGGGGGTCAACTAAGAAAATAAAATGTTCATCAAACGACACAAAAATTACAGTTCTACAGAAGGGATAAAATTTTAAAATCCACTATTCAACATGGGGACTGGAGTTAACAGCAATGTATTGTACACTTGCAAAGTGCTAGATTTTAAGTATTCTTAGTACAGA
This sequence comes from Dolichotis patagonum, assembly GCA_004027295.1. NCBI lineage: Eukaryota > Metazoa > Chordata > Mammalia > Rodentia > Caviidae > Dolichotis > Dolichotis patagonum. Next base: position 2,035 of record PVJX010022951.1, on the reverse strand, counting down.
AAACACATGAACTAATATATTTGTCAACTAGCCTGACTTACTGTCTATAATATATAAATATGAGGTATGACCACAATATACAGTAAATGTTTAAATTTTCAAAGTGTATTATAGTAAAAGACATATTGCCATTAGCCTCACTCAAAATACTCTCCCCCACTTTAGACACAATTATTCCATCATTCTTGCCACTTTCTGAAGCAGTTTTGGAGGTCTCTTTCATGTGTCTTTAGGGGGTATATATAAAAAATACAATGAATGCTGCTAGAACATGCCATTGCAATGTAAAGACAGGTTCATAAAAATGTGTCCACATCCACTTTATTCACTAGGTTGGGACTATGCAACCTCTGGCTCTTTCCTAAAGTCAAAATTATCATGAAAGGTAAACATTTTGAAGTGATTCAGAACAAGGAGGCTGATGCCACAGTGCAACTGAAGACATGCACTTCCTGAGTTGCTTCACAAAGTGGTAAAAAAGGATGGGGTAAATGTGTTCAAAGCAAAGATGAATATTTTGAGGGGGATTAATGACAATGTGTCTTTTACTATAATAAAAATTTTAAAATTTATTCATAAGTTAAAATAAATGGGAAATAAAGGAAGACCTGCATTCATATATTGAAAGAGCCCACTCAAACCAGGAAAACCAGTCTGCAATGATCTTCAAGAGATAACCTTGTAAAACTATTAGACTTTGAAAGAAAAAAAATACTCTCACAATCTTTATACAAATATCAAATACCTTGTAAGCACAAGAAAATTCAATTGGCATCAGATGTCTCAAAAAATATAAAGCAAGACAATAATGAAAAAGTAGTTTTTAAAAACCCATAAAAACATGTTTCTAAAGGATCAGGGAAACTCACTTTCCACAGGTAACCGGCATGGGCCAGGAGAAGCAGCCAGACACAATCCACACCTGACAGCCACCATTAGGGATGCTTGCTTTCTGCAGGCAGCCAGCATGGGCCAGGAGAAACAGTCAGAGACATACATGCTTTTGGCATGTCTACTGCCATCAGGGGAGTCCCAGTATAGCTGCACAGGCCAAGAAAAGTAGCAGCCCTGCACTGGTGCTGCCACAGCCATTGTGGAAGCATCGGTGTAGCTGCACGGACTAGACAAGCCTGCCCCATGCCCTACCATATCCCTGGTGGAAACCCAGATGCCTGGCCCATTCCCCTACTCTGCAGATGGGCAGCCAATGCAGGACCACCTTGTCTACAGAATCCAGGAAAATGTCAAGATGAAGGAGCAAAAGGCATTCTCAGACATCCAGCCCAAACAGAGCAAGTCCCGAAGATACAGAAGAAATTGAAAGTTGCACATCTGAGATTTCTAAAGTAACAACTGAACTCAAGAAACAACTTTATGAGGTTGTAAAAGAAATAATCTCAGGTAATAGAAGAAACGACAGCCATAATGAAAGAATTGCTGAACACATCTAAAGAGGACATAGATTAACAAAAAGAGCAACTTAGGATGCCGAGCCAACCAGTAAGCAGCCTGCTGCCCTGGAAAGTGACTGTGGTCTGGCAAGCCGCGGCCACCCCAAGGCGGGGAAACCAGAAGCAAGAGCATCTCCTGAGATCTGCGCCATGCTGGAACTTAGGGCGCTGAGCCAACCAGTAACCAGCCTGCTGCCTACCGGGTCGCGGGCTTAGAATCAAACATACCACACACACACACACACCCGTTAACAATTGGGATCCAGGGATCTGGGTGTCTCTTAGGAGGTGACCATATTTGGTACAGCAAGTCGGGGGAGTTTCCTTATACTGTCTCTGAAGGCAGATATTTTTATTGTTGTTTGCTTTGTTCTGATTAACGGTTTTGCTCTATTCAATACTCTGTGTTGATGTGTTCTATAATGTTGTGTATTTCTTTGATTTTGCTGTACCTAGTAGAAGAACAACTATTGTGAAGACAATGAGATATACAATGTTGCCTGTTACTGTTGTCTTGGTGACCTGCTGTGATGTTCTGTGCCAATTTCACTATACTGTCTCAATTGGCTTTATTCCATCCTGTT
>PVJX010022950.1:0-29881 GCA_004027295.1 Dolichotis patagonum | reverse complement strand
ATGAAAGTGCTTCATCCAGACAGCTGAGGGCTTCCCGTGAGAGAATTCTGCTGTCTGCCTGTTTTCAAAGCAGGACGAGGTTCTTTTTCCTGTCTTCAGACCCTAAGTGGAACATAAGCTCTCCCTGCACCTCAGGCCCATTTATCTTCCATCTGGAATGTCCCTGTCCTGGTGCAGAGCTTGGGACCTGCCTGCCTGTCACGGCATGAGCTGACTCATTATCCACATTCTGTCTCTCATCATCCCGTGTGTGCGCTGTGTGAGTGTGTGCGTGTGTGTGTTTACAATATGTAAATAGATGTGTCTCTTTATATACACACACTCATCCTAGTGCTTCTGCTTCTCTGAAGAGCTCCAACTGACACCTTAATTTTATAGCCGAGGGACTTGTAGCGTACGTGCAAAATGATGCTCCACGTTCTGTCAACTCAGCAATACTTCCTGGCGCTTGAACTTTACACAGCTTGGAATTGTCAGTTCGCCAGGAGCACACAAGCTGTGCTGCCTTTTTCACCCCTCACTGCCCTCTCGCAGCTCGGGAGGATGAAGTAGTAGGGTACACCCCAGAGCTCCACATGCCCTCCTGTGGGTTAATGTGGGTGCTGGGCGCACACAGCTGGCCCAGGAGCCCGGGTCCTAAGTCTGCAGGAGGGAACTGAAATTGCATCTTCCGAGGTGTCTGACATCCACCTGGACTGGACGCTGTGTGGGACAGCTCTCCTTCTCAGCTAACTCTGGGTTTTGTTTGTGAGAAGGTACAATAGCTGTGCATGAAGAGACTGGTAAAACCATCGGAGCTAGAGCAGGAGGTCGAGCTCACGAATGCAGCTGGGTGAGGCAAGGTGGCATTTAGGGTTAGGTTAGGGGAGACTCATTACAGCTGAGAAAACTATTTAACATTATTAACATTACCATGTAGTGGACTACTTGGAAACATAGAAGTGGGTATAATGTAACTAACCTGGTAAGTCAATCTATTGATTTTATTTCATGAGAAAACAATATGTAAACTTATCGATTAAATTTTAATACAAATAAATATGGCCGCACTTTATGAAGTTGTTCCTGGTCCAACAAGCCAAACAATAGTTCAATGAAAGAATTTTGCGGTTTTTGTCAGTTTATGAAACGCTGGCAAAAAATATCAAAAATATCCATCTTGTAGGCATGAAAATATGATACCCATTCAATGTCTTAAGTCAAAATATTTTCCATTAGCAACTTTAATATCCTCATTCCCATTTCTGTCAGAAGTTTAAGGAAACGTGTCTTCTCTTTAGTGTAAGACATTACCATTACCTCAACTCACTTATTTTACGTGACCTTTTCTAACACAACATCCCCACTGTCTTTTGCCCCTGGCTTTTTAAGATAGAGTTGCTACATAAAATTGTGTCACCTCCAGGTATGCAATGTGACAACTGGAAATAGAGGTGAGTTATCATTTTCCTTATTAGGTCCTTATCTAGCATGGTTTAAAGTCATTCATTCCCTCTGGGCTCATTTTTCCTGAGCTTGCGCCAAGGTGCTCACCCTAATTCTGACCCCATTCTGAGATCAACCTGACCATTATGAAACAGACTGTGAATGCTCTTTATTAATAATACCAGCTAATACAACACCAGTGTTTCGCAGCCCCATTAGGATCTAGGTTAATATTGATGTCAGGGTTCACCAAATCACTCAATCCTCACAAAGATTTCCAAGGCCGATGCTTCCCATGTGTTTTTGATGCACTTTTGAAAGAACATAATAAAAAGCGAATTGTTTCATTATTAAAGTCTGTATTAGATTAAAATATAAAACTCCAATAATACAAAAGTGTCTATAGAAGAAAACAAAAAGCCCCTCTACCCTGAATCATAGCTCAACTCCAGTTATAGAGGAGTTTTTTAAAGATTTCATTTTGACCCTTTGAAGACTATGGCACTAAAAAACCATGAAAAATGTCTGTCTCAGCTAGACACGACCTGGTCATCTTGCCTCCAGACTGACCCCTCCTGGACCATCTTTCAGGTATTAGGAGACTCCTGAAATTCAAATCCAAGCATAGTAACGCCTTCCCAACATTTAAAAGCTTACATGCCTTCCAGTAAAATAGCAAACCATTCATACATTGGCCACTGGCCATCTCTGCAGACCCGTGTCAGGACTGTCTGTGCTGAACACTGGACTCCAGGCCAGGTGAACTATTTTTGATTTCCAGAAGAGACTTTACTCTTTTTTCTGTAGGTCGCTGCATCATCTTCCCGGAATGTTTGCTTCATCTCTTGTGACTTCATGACTCTTTGTCACATTTCAAAGCATAGCTCATCTCATCAGCGATTTGTGTCCCAGGCTAGTTACCACCTTCTAGGGCCTGGGGATGCAGCCCTACTATAACCTCAGCACATTGCCTTTGATCAGTCTTTATGCTTCTTATCTGTTATGTATGCATTCATAATGCTAGCCAATGATATATAAAACTGAAACATACTGGGAAAATAAGCAACAACTTGGTATCCATGGTAAACACAGGGTTCTACAATAAAGATGAAAATACTAATAAATAAAAGTTAGGCTAACAGTGATAAGCACAGACAGTTTAGATAAAAAACAAAATGTTAATAAATATAATAATGTTGAGATTCACTTACAATGAAAACAAAAATTTAAAAAAATTCCTTTTTACCTCAATGTTTCCTAAATTATTTGTGACAACACGTGCAAAGTGAAATCCTGCAGTGTAAGACTGTTAAGATTAGGGAACGATTAAGAGTTAAACCATAAATACTGACACATATGCTATACATGTGCACAGACAGATACATGCACACTGGAAAATACAGAAAGACAACTGTCCCTGCTGGGTGAGGTTATGGGACCACTCACTTTCTATTTCTTACATTCTCATAGTGTAAAACATTCGGCAGCGAGTGTATTAATCTCAACTGTTGACTTGAGTGACTGCGAGATGCTTAGAAGTTAGAAAAGCACACCTCTTGGTGTGTCTGGGTGGGTCGCTGGGGCATGTCATCGGGGACTGCAGCCCCTAGCCACTTCCTCTCCGCCCAATCCTCTCTGCTTCTTGGCTGTGCTGGGTGAGGAGCTTCCATCCACCCTGATGCCTCTGCCTTGGAGCCAGTCACTCGTGTACCGGAACTCTGAAAATCTTTCCTGCTTTAACTTGTGTGTCGGGTATTTGGTCACAGTGATGAAAAACAGACCAATATGGTGAGCATGCTTACTTTTGTAATTAAAAATGTATATATTAAAATATTGAAGGTGTTTTAAAAAATAGAATATTTCTAAAAAGTGTACATATATTCTGCACCAGAGATACTTCAGTCAATAATGCACCATATGTACAAGTGACCCCACAGACTATACTGCCTCATAACACTGTAGCACTCTGTACAAATAAACTGTATGTCTATATATTTTGCAGACTGTAACTTTGTCATTAAGCAACATGCATCTGTACATACCATCTTTCTTTAGAGCCATAAAGGAAACTCATATACTATGGTAAAGATTTAGATCGGACATAAAAATATGTGCTTTAAAACTAGTCACGCAAGGCGCTCATTTAAAAATAGGATTTTCATAATATAAAAAGTCTTCAAGGATGAATATCAGAGCTAGCAGGTGAAGATTTTTAGGAACGCTATATTCCATTAAATGATTCCCTGGGATTGAGCTAATTTTTAACTCAATCAAAAATTTTAACTCAAATTTTTAGCAACATGTGCCACAGTATCACATGGAAAACTTTGAAATATAATAAGTCATAAGCAAAAACTATCATTGGTGAGGAGATTAGCAAAGTTTAAAGTTACATGTAAATAGTTAAACACTATGAAATGTAGAACTTTGCATATGGTGGCCGTTCAAAGAAATAAATCGATGCAAGAGGGGAGTCAGAAAGGTACTTCTGAAGAAGTGCGTCACAGGAACAGTTTTCAGGGCTTTTAAAATAGTACCATGTAAGCGCCTGCTACACAACGTAAGTGCAGGGTCTGGGAATATAGCTCAGTGGCACAAGTGCCTGCCTGGCAAGCATGAGGCTGTGAGTTTGATCCCCAGTACTCTGTAAAAACACCAACACAAGGTAAATTCCTCTGCGTGCAATATTTTTTTTTTTTGGTTTTGAAAAGCAAATTCTATCATTTTCCTCAATTTCTCATTTCATAGAAGCCTTAGAAATACAGATTACTCTAGGAGTATACATATTAAGATATTTATGTACACAAATGTACACAAATGTATAAATGTATATACACATATAGACAATGTGTGCATATATACACATATATGTACACATACATTTATATGTGATGTATACATAGTACATATATAATGTGTTAATATAATATAACATATAATATATATTATGGTGACCTACCAAAATTCCTGTGTAATCAGGGGGATAGCAAATATTTGTTCTAAAAGAAAATTGTTCGTTAATTACCAAATTCTAAGTAAGTTTTTAAAAACTTCAGGAAAACCACTGACTCCTCTGTGTGCAGATCAGTCACTTAAGCCTTGTCCGTAAGTTAGGATAATGAGCACCACTACAATAACATCAGAGATACAATTCTCAGTTGATAACACTCAATTTTTATGTTGAGTATCTCCAGAATTTTATTTTTTATTTTCATTTTGTATTAAATGAAAACATGATAGCCAGCTAAGAATAATCACTCAAAAGAAACGGAAAAACAATTGGTGCATGCACTTGCTTGGAAATATGCAGAGCTCTGTGGCGCTGGTATAAAACAAGCCACGGTGTGCAACTTACGCAATCAATCTCCTCTTTTAGTTCTTCGAATATATGAAATGCATTTTGAGGCAGTCTTGATCTAATTAAGCAAACACACCTTACTAGATATTTTAAGAACTATTTAATTAAAGGACATTATTTCATGCACACAGGAAAGCTAAATGGCACAGAAGATAATGATGGAACATATCTGCAGGAAGCTGTGATCTCTCTAGATCTGAAGGGAGGAGCTAGGAGGAGGAAGAGGTGCTCCGAGGGACCCTGCCTGGCTGGAGGCTGAAGCTCTGAGGCATCTCCTAGTGGACGCCCAAGTGACTCACAGGTGGCCTATGGCTGTGGTCAAACTTACAAAGCGGGGTGGGGTAGATGCTCTGGTACCAGTGCCTTGGTGCAGCTCTGTCACCTGACAAGGTACCATGAGGGTCACACCTCTGACCATGGGGACACTGCACCGTGGGTGGTGGCCTTTCTGAGGGCAACAGTTGAGCTGGTGTCAGAAGACTCATGAGCAAAGCTTCCAAAAGAAGAAAGCGTGAAAGTGTGTCTTCTTTCCTAACCTCCAAGTTCCTGCCGTGGCATCCCAGGGGCCAGGAGTCTGATGGGGTCCTCTCTGAAGACACCTCTATTTCAACACGGGGCTTTAGGGCCGCCAGGCCGTGGTCAGTTTCCCCAGCCCAGGAGCAATGCCCGCTTCCGTTCTGCAGCGCCTCTGGTGAAAAACCACGGCAGTTCCCTGTGCCCCTCTCGGTCCTCCCTCACCCATTTAACCAAGGCTTATGCTGAGTCATTTCTGTTCCCATAAATGTTGCCAACCTGCCTGGAGGTTGAGCGGTACAGATCTCTCTGACTCCGACTCACCTGGCTGGAGTCACAAATATGGCCTGAAAAGACTAGAAATGTCTGATTAACACGAGGCCCTGGTCCTCTGAGCAAAGAGTGAGGGGACGCTGAGCAGGCAGAAGCTGCAGCCCCTGGTCACCCCCTGCTGTGGCTTTGCTGCGTAGCCCAGAAATTCGTCTGCTGGAAATTTAATTCCCAGGTGCATTCCTTCATGGGATCTGGAGGTGGGGGTGAGCAGGGCCAGAGGAGGTCCTGAGGGAGGAGCCCACCCTAACTTTAGTGGCTTTACAAGAAAGAGACAGAAACTAACCCCCGGCCCTCTCCATGTTCTGGGGCAGGATGAGGCCCTGACCAGATGCCCTGAGGTCTGTGGCAATCTGCAGCTTTCCTGTGCCCTTGTTTTCTCTTTGTCCTCCTATACACTTTATGACCCGGGAGGTAAAGAATGGCATTAGTGTATTCACTAATAACCAAACAGGAGCTGCCTCAGTCCCAGGCTCTGAGGACGTTCCCTATAAATAATTATTTGATGAATGGATTAACAAATGAATAAACAAACTAACATGGAAAAACCATTGTTTGGAATTAGTCAAGAGGATTGCCCCAAAAAGGAAAGTGATGTCTTAGTTCCGGTTACTATAACAAAAGTAGCGTGAGCTGGGTTACTTGAGCACAGAAATTTATTTCTTGGTTCTGGAGATAGAGAAGCCCGAAGTCAAGGTCTCCGGGTTCCGGGCTGGGGTGGGGGATGGTTCGCAGACGGCAGTGTTCTCTCTGCACCCTCACAGGTCGGAGAGAGATGGCTCCAGCCGCTTCCTCTTATGACCAACCTAAACCAATCATGGAGGCTGCACCTTTAAGGGTTCATTTAAACATAATTAATCCCTAAAGATGCTACCTCCTAACACCATACAGGGAGGGTTAGGGTTTCAAAATATGAATTTTGGAGGGCCAGAGACATGCAATTAATAACTGAAAATTAAATGGCTGCCAGCCAGGTATTAAAATTATTACACACTCGTTTTAACTACAAGTGTGTGATACCAATGCAAGGATAAATAACCGAACACACCAGAAAGCCCCCTAAAAATGCTAGTCTAACGAAGCGCAAATCTTGAAGACTCAGATGTTAGTGAAGGAATTATTCTAGATTTGATTTATTATGCTTAAATATCACTAAACTATAAAAGAAAAGCACTGCACAACAAGCTTGTTCTGCATATAAAATCAATTTTATGTTGCTAACAACATACGATAATTTATTTTCAATATGCTATATTTGAACTCTAGCTCATTTTCATGCTAATAAAGGAAGTCATCCAGCAATTACCTATGGAACTTTTCATGTTTAAATAAAAATCCACGAGGTCCTAAAAAAGCCATTTGCCTGGTCCTGGGCAATGGCAGGCTCTCTTTCACTTAAAGAACTATAGAAAATAATTCACAACTCCTAGATACTCATCAAAAATTTTTCCTTATATTTTATCCTAATCATATGCATTTTAAACTTTTCTATCCTGGCTGATATCAGTATTTATCATAACAAACTGCAAGGTTTGTGTCCCAAAATTAGACATTAAAAATATGCTGACTTTTGATGGAAATGTCTGACTTGAACTTTGTGTGTATCCAATTCTTGTGAGACGATTTAGGATGGTCTGTGAAGGACATTTCTGTAACAGAAACTTAATCAATATGATACTTTTAGAGCAATAAATCATTACATCAAGTTTAAAATATTGATCTCTCTCCTGCATTCAACACTCCACAAGGGGGTGAAGATTGTGATGAATTTTATCTTCACCTGCAAATACGATAAATGTTGTCTTTTTGATTGTATATGGTAATTTTATGTTCTCAATGCTAAGTTCGTGAATGATTTTGATTAAATGTTAGCAGAACCAAACTTCCTACATAAACCTGGCATCTTAGACATTTTCTATATGGGGAGTCTAGAAATCAATAGCAAGGCCAGGCACTGATTAATAGCCAGCCAAGAAATATATTGTTTACAATTTATGAAGTAATAAAAAAAATCAAGGAGCAAGATTCCTAGAATCAGATATAGCTGGGTTAAAACCCTAGTGCTATCAGTTTGTAGTTTTGGCTTAGGCAATTTTATAAACCATCTGAGCCTCTGTTTATTACTTGTAAACAGACCGTAGAGTCAAACTAATACCATCTACTGTGTGTGACAGTACACATAAACAAGTCACTCTGTGTGGTGCCATGTGTGACTCAACACAAATACTAGTCCCCTTCTCTCTCTCCTAAGGACTACACCGTATTATTAGATGAGTAATTTTGTGGACCAAGGGACAGTTCATAACGAATGGTTAAAGAGTCTTCTGGGAAAAGGAAAAGTTGCAGAAGTATTAATATTCTGTGATATTCTGTGACCAAGTGCCCAAGAAATGCACTGGAAGAGCTGATTAGTGATCCTTCTGTCCCAGCAGCTGCCTACCAAGGCACTGAGGAGCATTTCAGAGACATCTATAGTGATGCTCTTTATTCCAACATGTCTAGCTCCTTCTAACAACAGTGGAACCAGTAATTCATAGTTTTATGTAAACTTTCTTTGTGATATAAAATTTCCATGTGTCCTATTACTGTGGATATTCTTATATGTTTTACAGGGTTTACAATGCATCTCCCTAACACTTCAAAATAATTTAAACAGCCCTTTCTCATTTTATAAACCTAGATGCTGGTGCAGCTTGCAAACATGAGCATGGGCAGATGTTCCTTTTCAGGAGGGCTATGTGGGCAGTGTATTTGCAAAGCAAGCAGCTACAGATATAAGACCAGAAGCTCTAGCTATTATTCTCTCTCCTATGGTCACTTGAAATGCTCTGAGAAGTCAAAGGAATCAACTCGAACCACCATTTAGACAAAACCTCTACCACCAATCATTCTACCATTTATTTAAGAATTTGGTTAAAAGGGAAACGATTTTCTTAAAGCAAGCTCAGAAATCTTCAAAGACCTGGACCCAAGTGGTTCTTTCACTTGAGGGAGTTCTTGGTCGTGCTAAACACAGGCCTTGGTTCTGGGCTACACTCCAAGCCTTCATGCGTTATTGTAAGACAGTGCGGCCGTAGGAATACAAAACACTGGGTTGCAGAGTCTCCTCCCAAAGCTATGTCCCCTTGGAACCTCAGTGTTTCACCTTCACTGGGATAGTGTCTCCAACTGGCCAAGAACCTCAACGTGAAATCATCCTCGATATAGGCTGGCCCTAAATCTAGCAACTGGTGTCCTCATAAAAAGAAGGGACCGAAGGAGACCTGAGCACAAACAAGAAGCTACAGCAAGATGGAGATGGAGGGTGGAGGTCCGATGCCACAGCCAGAGAATGCCGAGGGCTGCCTGCACACCTCCTTTCCAACAAAGAGTGAGCGCTCCCATGAGCCCATCACTCCTGTTTATGTGAAGGAAGGGGCCAGGGAAAGCAGCAACTGTAAATAACAGGTGGACAGGTCATTATGAAGTTCCTCTCCTTCTGCCGTTAAGCAGAAGGGAATCCCGTATCATGGGAGCTAAAAACTTCCTGTTTGAGGATTTGATGATTATCTTTCTTTCCTTTAACTTCCTGAGAGGTCAGATAAAGCACACAGCTTCAGTTTGGTGATGTGGAACTTTGCCCCAGTGACTCGGTTGTAGTTTGGTTGTTGCACCTCTTGCAACAACTTGGTCCAAACCAGTGGTCTCCTGTAGATTGTGTTTAACAGTATTCACCATCACATACACACCATGGCTTTCTATCCTTGTGCTGTCAAAAGTGTATGATCCCCCCTTTCTCCATAGTTTCGATTTCCAACAATTGATTTGAACTATTGTTAAAAATAAGGTTAAATGGGCCAAAAAGCCCATGTTCTTATTATTCTTATCTTTTTGACTATTTAGGGTTCAACAGCTAAGAGAAATTACAGACTTTTTCTGGACGAACTTATGTATTTTGGTTTCTTTCTGTGGAAGATGCCACCAAATGCTGATTCCCATGATATATACTTCAGTATGCTGTTGTACCTTCCAAAAAATAAGAAGACAATTGGAGAATGCTATTTAAGTAATAAGCCAAAAACTTAATTTTATTTCAAACTTTTATAAAAATACTAGAACAAAGAAGATGTATATAGCTAATTCCAGTAAAATCTACGTGAGCTTATATAATAAGTAAAAGATTTTCTACTTTAATTACTTAATTCTGCCCAGATCTGGACTCTGCCTATTTGAAGCTTTCCTCTGCTATGCCTGCTCCAGCTAACAGTGGTACACGAGACAAGTGACTATGCATCTTGGGGCACCTGTACCCTCATCAAAAAAGGATACTCATGGGGTCTCCCGCACCGATCTATGCCACACTTCAGAAAGGAGGAGAGTGTCTGGCATATGGGAGCATTTAATAACTTTCTGAAGAAAGTATTCTCATTCCATTAACTCTGTTCACTGAATTGTTTTAATTTTCTTAGCATAAAAGATTTCACCACACTATATAATGTACTTTACATACTTAACATCTGGCAGTAGAAACATTTGAAAATAATTTGAAAGTATTTCTCCAAAAGAAGAAATCACCCAATCCAAAAACAATCAGTTAAAATTGCTGGGTTTTTTCAACTTGAGAATGAAATTGTGCACTCAGCTGTCTATCTTCTGAGGTGGATTCATGTGACACACATGCAGTAGCCCTGAACACACAGGACAGAATCTACACCTCAGCGGACAGCATTGATCCGCATGTTAGATATCTATGATCTCTTCCTGGATACAGTTATTCTCATTTTAAGATTACTCTAAGTCTGAAAACTCAAAACTGCACAGCAAACTCCTCCACATTTATAAATAAACAAAAATCTACAGCTTTATTTAGAAACGATGAAATCTCTAACTTTTGAATCAGAAAAAAAAAGTTATGACATTTCATGATTTTGATTTCCAGGTAATACTAGCTAATCTTAAAACTCCCAATACTATCAAAACCATAAGATTAATGTTTTGTACATTGAAAAGTAAACTTATCAGTGCTATCTTTAGGTAGAAAAGGTCATAAAATTCTTGGAACATTATTTTTAAACTTTCCATCGAGAGTTCAAAGTGGACATAATGGTGTTCCTTAAAAGTATGAGCTTTACAAAAAGAAATAGATTAGTGTTGTTGAAAGAGGGATTCATTTTAGTGTCCAATAAATATGTGAGATTTAAGAAATTACCTAAGAATTCAGGCCTCAGGGAGAATGCAGAGAAAGAAGAAGCAATGACCAGTCTCAGAAATTCGACACCTTCATGAGAAGGAAGGAGGCAAGAACAAGAACAGAACATTCCGGGTCATGTCCACTGTGACCACCTCCAACTGACCCAAACCCGAACAGCACATTCAGCTGCTGAAGTCAGGGGTGGATGAATGGCAGGACCAGCCAGTGAGCAAGGCGTCCGTGACCCAGTCACCTCCCAAACACAAGAGAACTTTGTGGGACATCTTAGATTTAAACCATAACAGAGTAGTGGACAAAAACATACTGAAAACACGAAATTATAGGTGACTGAGGTTGAAAAGTTTCAAAAATATTACTTTCATCCATATTTTATCCTCCGTGGATGCCTTCCGATTTAAATCATAGTTATGACTATTGAAATATTTAACATGAAACCAGTATGTCTGCTTTCAGGTATTTCTCTAGCAACCGTGCCTCCTAAGGAACTTAGTCACAGTTACAACTAGAGGCTCCTAATTTACCTCAGTATAGAGTGAATTACACATACACACACACACACACACACACACACAGAGAGAGAGAGAGAGAGAGAGAGGGCTTCATATCTATCCCAAAGTACAGGATTATTATAAGGTATCTATTACATTAACTTTTTCTCTTCCGTATGTATTTTCAAGGATTTCTAGTCTGCTGGAGTGCTGCCCCAACTGACCAGATTAAAATATGGAGTCTTCCAAAGCAATTAAGCAGAGATAATAAAAAGCAATCATTGCCTTTATTCTCCCTCACAGCGGAGTTCAAGCTCTGAGGAGAATTGGGGAGTCTTCTCCCCTGGAGCAGGAGGCGTGGAGTCTGGACCTTTTCAAAGGGGCCTGGTGTCTGAAAAAGATTTCCTGGCTTGTCTTCTTTGTAAATGTTCCCAATTTCTGCCAAGTGCTGAGCTGCCTTCTTCTGGGCCTCTATTACAACCCATAAGCAATATTGGTGAAATTAACTATCACTCACATAAAACAGAACAAATGCCGACAGATAATTTCCCTCTTACAGATTTACATCACTGAAAGAACTACTCAAAAGAACTTGTGTGTCTAGCCATAAGTACTCTTCTTTAAAGCAAGTGCCATGTAAAATATGACCATACATCCTCTGAAGTGGTTCAATAAATTGATAGCAAAGAAGGCAAAGTATAAGTGATGTCAGGAACCTAGAGGTTAAGCAGAATATGAATTGAGTTCTGGCCTTCAGGGCATTTGCCTAATGACTGTGACCTTGAGTTTTCATGTTAATGACTTTCCTTCCTTCCGTGGCATTATAGTTTCCTTTTCCCATTCTCTAAGAATCTGTTAGGCTTCTCCAATGGTCTTCTTTCCTCTGTAATTGCCACGGTTTGTATCTGGATGTCCCCACATAGCCTATGTCCTCAGAGGCTGTGGCTTGTCGGTGACTGGCTTACAGGGCACCATTGCTGCTTTGTGTTAGGGGTGGGGCCTGGTTGGAAGAGGGGGGTCACTGTGGGCGTGGCCTGGCAGGGGCATCTCCCTCCCCTGCCTCACTGCTTCCTGGCCTTTGCCAGACCCTTGGGCTGCATGGCTCCCTTGCCATGGAGCCCTCGACTGTGGGCTAAAAACAAGAGCAGAAATTAACTTCTCCTCCTTTAAGCTGCTGGTGTCAGGCACTGTGTCTCAGAAATGAGAAAGTGATTACGGTATTGGCCGACAAAATCAAGTTGTATATTCGAATCCAACATCCTCATACTGAGCTCTCTATTAAAAGTTGTGAGGGTCAGAAAGCCTGCATCTCTAATATATATGTATATAATACAATGGTGCATATTTTATATGATAAATCATGAAATCTTAAATAACACGAATAGCTTTCCTTGCATATATATCTGTCAGTTTAAAATTTATAAAACTGTATTTCAACACTTTAAATTACAGTGATCATTTGGCTTTCATTTTTTGTGACATTTTCAAATTATCTTTAACCACCAGTGCAGGAATCAACTTTAAAACAAACAGACACTGATTAATTTACAGAGCACTACTGATTTACTTTTTCAAATTTTTTTAATGATTGGCTACACATATCGATTTTAATGTGCACTATTATTTGTCTATGGTCTTCACCTTGGCACATTTTATATAAACAGAGGGAAGTGCTAGGATGAATATATTTTAAGTTGAAGAATAGTAAAAGCAATTAAAGACAAAGGTCCTTTCTTAATTAAAATCTATCAGGTAAACTTTTAATGTGCATAACCATACTCTTCTACTAATTAACACTTCTGACTTTCAGAGTCAATTCTTCTGGGAAAGATGGGATACTCTCAAGCTACATGGAAATTATAGTTAGAAAATAATCTCTAGCTCATAACTAAAATCGGAAGCAGTGGGATAGTTATAAAGTGACAGCATAAATCATAAACTTCACCAGACACAGAGTCTGTCAGTCTAACTTTATCAAAAAGAGGTAAAGTAAGAACCCTGCTATATCAATATCAATTTCCTATCAGAGATTGACACTGTCTTTCTCATATTCAGTCTGTGGGAACATACAAACTTATTTACCAAGGAGCTGACATGATGCTGCTCCTTTTGCACAAAAATCTGGGTGGCTATGTGACACGGGGTGAGAGGACCAGAGTATATTCAACAGTCTGTCTCATACTGAGAAATAAAATCATGCTTCAGGAATCTACCTGTTTCAGACGGTCACACTAAGCTCTCTTTGATTGAAAAGAGTAACTGTTCAAATTAACAGATAATTTGTATTTCAAGTAGGCTTAAGTTACAACAACAGACTACTTTTCTGTCATATTTGGTGGAATCAACAGAGACCATATTTACTTCAATTTTGTCTTTAATTTAAAAAAAAAGACATGAAATCTGAGAGGTTGGGGCAAAAAGATCTAAATTTCCAGCTCAGCCTGGGCAACTTAGTGACTTAGCCAGATTCTGTCTGAAAATAAAAAAGTAAAAAGGGCTGGGGTGTAGTTCAGTGTGAAAGCCCTGGATTCAGTCCTGAATAACACACACACACACACACACACACACCCCTGCAGGTATGCACATGTGTTCACATCCATGATTTTGTTTCTTAATTTGCAGGTGTTGTGTTTATTTCACCATTAAAGTGAAGGTCAAACAGACAATGCAAAAGATGCTGGAAATATCATTATGTGCAACACAGCAGTAGAGGGAGAGACAGCAGGTCTAGGATGGGGCTCCGGTCCAATTCTGCCAGAACCAACAGTGCACTGTTAGGAAGGCGACAACACCCCCAATTTCATCCTCCAGGACATGAGGCCCCTGATCTGCGAGGGCTTTCCGGTCTCCCCAAGCTTGTGGTCTTGTACTAAAAACAAGCATTAGAAAACTCTAAAAACACGCTTTTGTTTCTATGTCACATGTAATCCTTAGGTGCTCATGATTAATGTTAGAGTCTGTCCTGAAAATAAAAGAAAGTCATTAATTTGACAGAAGCACGTGCATATCCCTTATAAACCGTGGTGTGGTATTAATTTATTAACCACACAGCAGAACAGTAAATGTGAAGTGCAGCATAGAGGCAATCACTGGGAATCATGCGAATCATTGCAGGGTGGGAAGTCTGAGCACTAGCAAAGAATCTGCCCTTGAAAGAAAGGAGAACAGTCTGCATCACATGACCAGCTTTGTGGATTAGAATCCACACAACACACACAAACCAAAGATCACAAATCCAAGGCTCCACTGCCCTCGCCTAACAGTTTGTGACTCTTTTAATTACTTGTTCTTCTGCAAGGCTAAATTGGGTTTGGTGAATACCACAACCGAACACAGATCAGGCACACGGGGGCCACAAAGTCATGACTATAAGATCCAGGAAAGCAGGGATCTGTGCCTGTGTTACGCACAGATGGTCCCCCATACCAAGAATGGTGCCTGGTACACAGTAAGGACTGGATAAATGCTTTCAGAATAATGGTATTCCTTTCATTTTTCTGCTGGTAATAGCCAAGCTACATTCTTCAAGAATTTTTATTGATTCATCTTTATATCGTAACCTGCTTCCATAAAAAGAAATAAGCCACAATAATTTAACAAAAGGTCAGCCTAGTAAAAGAAGCTGTTTCGAGTGACAGTGAACAGTCAATTCAAAAGCTTCAAATCTGCTTGTCACTTTAGTCTGAGTTAATTAGATGTCACATGTCTTCTTAGTTTTACACTTTAAGTAAATGAACTCAAATACTAAAGAATTGCTCTTTTGATGCTGCTAGAGTGTTTCCAAAAATGGAGGGAAAAAATCTAGATGTAATCTATAACGTGGGATTAAAAATACATTAAAAAGAGCTATTAATAAACATGTCTCTGTGTTTCTTCCTTTTGAAACTCAAAACATTGTGGTCTGCCTTGTGCCCACATCAAAGCGAGCCAGCAGACTCAGGACGGGACGAGGGCTCCGTGCAGTATCTCTTTCCCAGTGCTCAGACACAGCTCACAGAAATGCTCTTCGAATCAACAACACATTTAGAAAACCAGAAACAGAACAGGAAGATAAACCCACAAGAGAAAAGAACCATGACATCGTCACACCCCCTTCTAATTTTCTCCAAAACAGTTTTCTCACCAGATGAACCCAATAAGTCAAAGAGCTCTATTTTTCATGCATCGGTATGATGGTGGCATAAACAGATCAAGGAGCAAACTCTTGTCTTCAGTTAAACATGAGCCTATGGTGCAAGTAATGTAAACTTATTTTATTTTGTCTTTTTGAGACAAGGTCTCACTATGCAGTTTGGGCTGGCTTGAACTCACTTTGTAGCCTAGGCTGGTCTCAAACTCGCAACAGTCCTCCTGCCTCAGCCTCCGAAGAGCTGGGCTTACAGGCATGTGCCACCATGCCCAGCTAGGTTATTTAAATTTTTAAAACAGCATATCTGAGATGGATGCTGTTGAAATGAAAGGATGGATGAATCTGTGAGAAAACTCGAAATTTTAAAGCAACTCAGGAGTGTGTGATAGTGTGTAAATGGGCTCCAGTTTCAATATTCTTATACTATATAACTTTTTCTTCTACCTACCTGTGTCAGAAAAAGGAGAAGAAAGAAATTGAAAGGTACTGAGACTAGCTTGCAAAATTCCCATTGTAAAAATAGGGGCATTATTCTGAAAGAGAAAAGAATAAAGCCAGAGGCAAGAAAAAAAGAAAAAAAAATGGAGCCTGAATATAATGGTGCACACCTGTAACCTAGGGTACCGGAAGGCTGAGGCAGCAGGATCACAAATTCAAGGACAGCTTGGCCAACTTACTGTCTCAAGAGAAATGTCTACTAAAGGACTGGGGGAGCTGCTCAGGATTCCCCGTGTCCAACCTTAGTACGGTGTGGGGAGAGTATGTGTCCTCTCAAGAGAGCTACAGAGAGCTTAAGAGACTTTTGAGGAGAACTAAGAGGAAGCTGTAGGGTCACTTTGCATGCTGTGATACTAAGTTTTGATGCAATTTATCACTGAAAGTCCCAAGAAATTTCTTAGGAGGCTGCGTTAAGGATTGCAGTCACCTTCCAACTGTTTGTAGATGTCATCTATCCATAAAGGCAGTTTCTAGGACTCGTTTGTACTAGCAACAAAGGTAGAGATTGGCCTTATGGTGAGCTAGGAAACCCTAGCTTTATGTTACTAAATACAACAAAACAAAACCAGACCCAGAAGGGGATAATCATGTTCCATAATGCTTTTGTTCTGTTCTTTGAGAAGGACCTTATAGAGAAAGTGTAATACAGTCATTGTAGTAAACAGTGTGGGACTTCTTTAAAAAGTTATAAATGTCAGCACCACTTCTGTCACTATGGCTGTGATGGTTGAGACATTGTGTCAACTGGAGAAGTTTAGTAGTATAATGAAGTGACTCAGCAGGGGCTGGGGTCCCCACTTTGTAAACATTCTTATATCCTGTGCAGGAGGAGGGCAGGGAGATGGTATGAGCGCTACACCTGCCCTAGGGGGTGGTTGCCTGCTTATAATATAGGGGAGAAAGGAGGCTTGTCTCCTCTTTTTGCTCTGGCTGCTTTTGCTGTCTTCTGTCACCTTCAAGTGTTGTCCCCTGTGCCATGCCACCTTGCTTTGGAGCCAGCTGATTATGGACTGAAACCTCCACAAACAGTAAGCTAAATAAACTTTTCTTCCTTCATTTTGGGTGTCAGGTATTTTGTCCAGCAATGAGAGAAAACTAACCAAAGACAATATCCAAAGGAAATGAAGCCAACATGTCAAAGACACGGTTTACTTCTATGTTCATTGTACATTGTGGGAAACCTCTATGGGAGACTTGTGACTGACTTTCATTTGATAATAGTAGCCATTGTATCAGTGTAGTTTCAGTAGAAACTGCACAATGCAGTTTCTGTTTCTGAGTTAAGTTTCTGTTTCTTCATATCTTGTTTATTTCCCAAAGTCAAGCGCCTCCCCGTATTAGGTTAAGACTACCCACCATTGCCTAGTTACTTGCTGACGTCAAGAGGCTTCACTCCCTCATTCTCCACACCCTATATATACCCAACATTTCCTGCCAATAAACGAGACTTGATCAGAATCCTGTCTTGTCTCCATTTCTTGTGCCTCTTGTGCCTATCTCACCCCCACTCCCCCTCTAGGGTTTTCACTGACTTACCTGCGGGTCGGGACAGTACATTACACTAAATAGGTAAGATATGGAACCAAAGTGTGTATCAGTGGATGCATGGATAAGGAAAACATGGCATATGTACACAGCAGAAAACTATCCAGTCATTTAAAGAGACAACTTATCTTCTGCACCAACAAAGATGAACTGGGAGGACACCGTGCTAAGTGAAATGAGCCGGCAAAGCAGACAGATTCTGCATGGTCCCACTTCTACGTGAAATTAACAACTGTCAGCAGTATACAAGCTGACAGGAGAAACATGGTGTCCAGAAATAGGATTGAGGGAAATAAGAGAAGATGGTCAAGGGATATAAAGTTTCAGCTAGACAGGATGAATAAACTCTCAAGATCTCCTCTACAATATGATGGCTATAATTAATGATGATCTTCTATACCTGAAAAAGGTTAAGAAAGTAAATTATAAATGTTCTCACTGCAAAAATATTCAGTGTGTGGGAGGATGGATGTCAGTCACTTGATTTGGTCACTTTAGAATGCATAGCTTATCAAAGCATCAGTTGGGACACCACAATGCCTGCAAGGTGTTCTCAGTTTCAACACATGAACCTCCAGAGCTCAACAGTTTACCCTGGAGGCTGATTCTCTCTGAACCGCTTCCTCCAGTAGCGGGTCCTGACACTGTTTTGCTGTCCTCTGAAGGTTAGAGTAAAGCACTCTCCGGCCTCATGAATCTCTCATGAGTTGTGATTAAGTGCCAATGAATTCCAATCACTGTTTGCCTGATAAATCTGTTCTATCTAAATGCACAGGCATCAAAATTGCCAACAACAGTAACCCAAGGTCACTTCCATTATGAATTTGGTCTTTGCTTTTAAAAAACTCACTATGATTCTGCCCTAGATAATGACCCACATAAAATGTTCTCCATGATTAACAACGGCATTTGTCTCTCAGCTGCTGTCAGGAAGCACCGGGGCCGACTGTGGCCGGCACAGCGACACTGATCTCTTCATGAAGTAGAAGAGAGCGTGGCTCATTCCTGAAGCTCTTCCAGGAGAAACTGCACGAGGAGCACATTGATGTCTTTATGAAACAATCTGCTATATGCTGCTAGATTCCTGAGCCTGATGACTGGCTGACCTATATATTTTGGCAATGCTAATGCCCTCCAGAGGCTGATGACTAGACAGGCAGTTAAGGTCCTGGGTTAAGACAAGTTTTTAAAAAGCCAAGATAAGCAGACCCACTTCCTACCAAAACTGTTTTCTTCTGACCTTTGACATGCTAAAGGCATGACCTCAGTGTATTATTTTGAGCAAGGGAAGGTTTGCCTTATAAAAGACAACTAACCTCCCAACAAGTCATCCAAGCCACAGCAGGGGCACTTTCCATAGGAGGGCAGTGACCGTGGACAGCGGAGTTGAGTGACAGAGCAAACTAACTTGGTAAAGCGCATTTTCTGTGTAAGTAATTACGTTTCTAGGGCATGAGGTTTTTGCACAGGTACTGCAGAAACCCCATAGGACAAGTACAGAAAACTGCTACTGTCGTCCCTGGCCTGGCTGCCATCATCACAACAAAAGCACATTCTACCCATTTCTTGGATTGTGTTGGAGCTGTTGAAGCTGAATACACGTGCAGGGCTGTGGTGTGGCCCAGGTATGACTGAACTGAGAACGAGGAGACACCTCAGGGGGAAGACAGGCCACAGCTGAGGCCACCTGGAGACTTTGGGGATAGTTTTCCTTAATTAGCATCCTCTGTTGCTCTGAGGGGTCCTTGAGCCCGGCCCAAGATCCTGCTCAGGTTTCCTGCATTGTCCACTCAACTCCTTGCTTGTTCTGATTAAATACGGGCTGCCCAGGGTCAGTCGGCCACCTGCTAGCAGAGTTAGGAGCTCTACCCAGGGTCTCACTCCTCCTGCAGCCCTGAAGACCATGCCGCGGGCCTCATTCCTTTGAGCCTTCGCCATGCACCTGTCTGGGGGGATAGGAGTCTAGGTGCAGACCTAGACAAGACTGAATTAAGAAATGTGAAAGAAAAAAATGTTTTTGTCTTTTCCTCTGGGGTCTCCAATTCTGGACCACAGTATCTCAAAAGTATTATGATATAATATCAGATTTCATACTTGAAATTTTATGTTTTCTTGAGATAAGGAAGCCTCTTGTTAGCAACAAATCAGTCAGAAAGGGAAAGTAAACCTACTAAACCTTACTATCTCTAGAAGACTATTTTGGCCACTGGCCTTTGTGGGCAGATGTGTAATTCCCAAGTTAGAGAAATGAAAGGAGCTTTACATATCATTTTAAAACAAGATTAATACAGAGGTCTAAGAGGCTGCCCCACCTAGCACAAAGAGAGGTGCCTGCTTGGGATCTCTGCACTGACACCACTAATTCAGACGCTGACATCATGCTACCTCACCCATCAGTGCTATGCTTCTGAAAAGGAAGGGAAGTAAAATTAGCAAAATAAATACCACTGCCGAAGGCTTCTGCATGCGCTATGGCTTTTGGTCTTCACAACATTGTTAGATCCCCCGTCTGACAGACAGCACAGTCATCATGGCACTGGTTCAAAGTTGCGCCACGCTAATGCACACCTCCTCCTTCCCAGTAGCCCCTATGGCTTCTCCCTCCCAAGAGTCTGCCAAAGCTCAGGCATGTAAAGGTTTACCCAGTTCCCTGCACTTTCACAAAATAAATCAGCTCACACCAGTCCCCAGAGCCCTACCACCATCAGAGCCTGTATCAGGCAGAACCTGCCCTTGGTCTGCAGGGAGCCACCACAGCCTTCCTCGTGGTGACTCCCTCTGTGCCCTCCTGCTTATTAAACTCTTTTCTTATCTACCTGCCTCCTCTCGTTAATATTCTGCGCTGCTCCAGATTGAGTACAAATCACTCAGTCAACATCCTTGCAGTACAGGTGTCATTAGCACTACTGTCCATGTAGGGAAACTTAGGCCAATACAAATCTCAAAGCCAATCACCAGCCAAGCTGGAACCTGGGGGCAGGCGTTACCTAATGCAAGTGCCCAGTGCCCTTTGGACAGCTGAATCCTGCACCATGCCTGCGAAGGAAAACACATCACTTGTTTTTCAGCGAGGCAGAAGCCGGAGAGCCAGAGGATAAAAAGGCCGCCCATCTCGTACCTGTGGTGGAGTCGATGGCAAACAAGGACGACAGGGGTCCTGGGACAAATTCATATGCCACTGTCCCATACACCCCAGAGTCTCTGTCAGTGGCCAGAACACGGATGATCTCGGTGCCCGGCTGGGTCTGGCCACTAATGCTGGTCACGTAGGTTGACGGGTTAAACGCAGGGTGATTGTCATTCACATCCTCCAGGTCCACACGGACAAAAGCTTGGGCACTGAGCCCGCCCTGTGGGATGAAGGAACAGTGATTACAAACTGGCCTTGGCTGAAATGGGGATAGAGAATCACCCGGGAAAATCCCAGAACTGGCTTTTGAATGACACAATACGTATGCATATATGCACAAACATACCTACAGATTCGCACAGGTATAGATGCATTTGAGTTTTTCCATGACATATAGGCTCCTATACTTCAGTGCTGATTCTTAAACATGAACAAGATTACTCCTAAAAGGCATTAGGGGGTGAAAATTTCTGAGCAGATGCCGAAGACTAAGTGAGCTAAGTGAGCTGTTGTGTAGTGAGGCGTGCGTGTGTAGGGGTGAGGACTGGCTGGCGTGACCCCTGTGAAATCCTAACTAAGCAGACTTCGGTACAGACAGACCCGAGTGAGGGTGCTGGGCTGCAGCGATGTGGGAGAAAAGGTTACAGCAGAGGAGAAGGCAGGTACGAAGGCTGAGATCAGAGTGCAGCGCAGCTGTGGCTTGCTCAGGGGCAGGGAGGAAGGCAGAGAGCCCGTGTCTGAGAGGCCAGGGCAGGTAACGGAGGCCGCTGCAGGCTCTGAGAGGCCATGGCTCTTCCCTACTGGAGAGTTCTGAGCACAGAAGGGCCAGACTGGACTCTGACTGTAACGGTTCTCTGACGGCAGCGTCCAGAACAATGGGAGGGCGTGGAGGGTGGAAGGCTGGGCCCAGAGAGGAGGCTCATGGGAATCGCAAGGTCAGAGGAGGACAGCAGCCTGAATGGAAAGGGTCGCAGTGAAGGGACTCATCCTTCACCCTCGGGTGATGAGGAAGTGTAGCCCACATCCTCAGAGTGATAAGGGACACATCGTTCATCCCTGAAGTGGTAAAAGAACCAGGCTACATCCCTGAATGCAAGATGGCTTTGGAATTCCGAGTTTTCAGGCCTTATAAAGGTAAGCTATGGTAAGAAGCAGGCCTCAGACTGGTTATTTTGTGTTGCCTCCACCTAAAAACAAAGCGAAGCAGGAACCAAGAAAACAAAAGAAAATCATTCCTGCAGCGTTTCCTTTCCTAAAGTAAAACATATGTTCCTGCTTTCAGGCACAAATTTTCACTTCAAGCTGGTTCCTTGGGTCACTCCGGCTTTGACAAAAGTCCTTGGGAAGTCACAGCTGCCTGGGTCTCCTGCTATTCCCCCTTCTTCTCTTCCCACTTTTACTTTTTGTTCCAGCTTCGTACTGTGTCGGGGGCTCAGAGTGGACAGGACAAAGAACGCGGAAAGGAGGGCTCGGCAGGACTCGGGATGGGGGTTGCTCCTGCGCAGAGGCAGAGACTTATACCAGGGGGCCAGGAGGTCAAGAAGGACCCTGCTCAGGGTGGCATTAGTGACAGCCAAGAAATGTCTCTCATGCTCTGAGGTTTCACACACAGAGTGCATCTTCCGAGACTGGAAATGAAGGAATAACTTTGCCTCCACTAAGTCCCCACATCCAGAGTTGAATGCAGTTTGGTTACCCACAGAATGGGAGAAATGAGGGCTGCTTACAACAGCAATAAAAACCTTGGCCGTTCTTTGCCCAGCCTGCATATGGACAGTGCAGGTGGCCCTGCATCCTCAGCAGGGTGAGAGGCCCATAGGGCTCCCAGGTGTCCAGGTCGGAGGCACGCTGGCTGTGAGCACAGAGGTAATACTGTACTGTTCCATGACTGCCTAACCCCCTGCCTGCTGGGCTTCACTCTCTTTCTTTGCATTTTCCCCCTCTTGAAAGCGGGCCGAGAAATCAGGAAAGAGACATCGTGGTAGGGTGGAGGAGACAAGAACAAATAGATATCGCCGGGCTTACTACGCCTACAGGTAAGACCTGGATTTCGTGGAGATGCCACAGCAGGCAGTGCGCTACCAACAGGCAGGGTCAGAGGGCAAAGTGAGCGCGCTCCTGGTCACAGAGCAGCGACTCCTGCCGGGGAGCAATCAAGATCTCAGGGTTCCTTCAGTACATTCACGCCTCAGCTGCTGAATTTACCAAGCTGCCGAATCTGTCAAACGTGTCCCTTAATAAAAACCATTTATGGAATGGTTAAGTCTATTTTATATTTTTTTTCTGCTTCAGTTGTTATCATCAGCCTTTGCAAGATTTGTACGTTTCTCCTCCTAGCACAGATGAAAAACCGAAGGACGGAGAGGCAAGTGGCTGGCCTGCTCCTGGGAAATGAGCTTGTAACAGCCCATCTGCAAGTGGTACAAAGACTCTGCTGTCCTCAAAGCCCTTGGTGACATTTTGAAGTTTTAAAATTTGGTTTTGATATAAGTTCTTGCACGGAAGCCTTCTTTAAGGACTGGGTTAGAGACAGTGCCTGCCATGCACTCAGTTTTAGAGAACGAGACAGATCCTGTGTTTTTCAGGAGCTCGCGGTGCTGTGTATGAGCTGCGTGCTGTGGTGCAGGCCTGGGGCACAGAGCACTCCACTGCCAGAAGCTCAATGCCAGCTCTGCCCGTGTCCAGGACGGTGCCCTGGTGGAAATCAGACAGGCTGAGTCTGAGCTGCCTCATCTCACAGGTCTGCCATCAAATGTATGGTATAATAACAGGTGAACACATGCATAATGATTAATAATCATAAACAGAAGGGGTGCACACTCTGTAGCCTAAATACTTGAGGCCAGATTGATTTGTTTTGGAACCATGAATTTTTTCATGCTTCAAAAGCTCACACAGCGCATATATTCCAAGCAGGGTCTGGGGTGCAGTCCTGTGATCAAGCTCTCAGTGGCTTGGAGCAAAACGTGACTGACTTCCTGTGAGCTCAGATCTGTTTTCTCACCTGGGCGAGCGTTTTACAACTTTTCATTTTGAGAGCTTCAGGGTTTTGGCAAAACAGAAAAAGGACTGTGGCTGCCTTTGGATGCAGACAAGTGCTACACGTGAGCAGCGAGTGGAAGACACAGTAAAATCGCACTGTAAAGGCCCCTTTGAGGTAGACCCTCAAAGCTAAGAGACACAACACACTTGATTGTGCTTGCTGGCGGATTCCATCAGCCAAAAGAAAAAAAACCAAAAAACAAAAACCAAAAAAAAAGGTGTGTGTATGGCCCAGGTCTTTGAAAGGGATCTCTCCCACTGTTTTGGAAAAACCTGGTTCCAGGGGATGAGAACCAGCCACCCAAGACAGGAGGTGCTATGAGATCAGTAACGAGGAATACAGAGCTACAACTGCACAGAGTGACATTTACTGGGGACTTACGGACAGAAATGTTTTGGATGGCAGACAGACAGGTGGGTCACTGCACTCCAAGGTTAAAGGAGGCACTTACATGCTAAGCTGGACAGAGGTCTGCAGCCAGCCGAATGTACCTGAGCTTTCTCAACATTAACGTATCCAGTGTTGGCTCAGAAATATGCAGTCCAGGTGTTACGTCGACACAAAATGTGTGACTGAGTATCTTTGATTTTGTCTTACAGGGAGAAGAATTGGGTTAAAACTAAGATGGCTGTGGGCCCATCAAGCTGGTTCACAGAATCTTCTGTGGAAGGAGCATGCTGGAGAAATCAGGATTCCACAGAGCACAGTATCAGGAGACTTGACCTACATTCATTTTCTCCCTGACAGTATTCACTTCCCAAGGCTGTGTTGCGGCCTCTGCCTCTCTCTTACAAACTTCTCATGATTCAGCCTCATGAGAAACTCAACCAGAAACACTCAGGGGAGCCACTTCCTGACTCACAGCCCTTAGAAACCATGTAGGATAAGAAACTTTTCCTTTAAGCTGCTCAATTCAGGAATAATGTATAATGTAGCAAGAAATAATTAACATATCCCATAAAGGCATGCATGGTCAGTGTTTCTTGATTGTCTTACTCTTTCTTTTTCCATGAACAAACCATGGGTCACTTTGATTTAATATTTTAAGTTATGCAAAGAAACTCCTAAATGATCTACGTGAATCCCAGGCCCCCCATGCCATGTTGGAAGAGCTCTAATCTCAGAAGCATATGATATCAGAGCCATGAGGGTCTCCCAGGTCAACTGCAAGAATCAGACTTTTCTGCTGTACTTTCTACTGCAGTGATTACTTACTTCCTATTCTCCTTCTTCTTGCTTCTTTGGACTCTGGAATAGTAAATATTAATATACACCCTTCACATCTCTTAGCTCTTTTGAGCTCTGGTTTGCAATCTAGAGAGCTTTCTATATAAGTGCACTGCAGGCCAGATTTTATGAGTAAGGTCAAGAGAAATGAGGGTTCAGTTTGTCAAAGAAAAAACAGTAAGCAAGGTGTCACGAAAGCCAAGGTAACTGCATTCAAGGACTACTTTTTTAATTCCATGAGCAGTTGGTGCAATTGTAATCAGGACAACAGCTTTATTGGAGACATAGGGAGGGAAGAATGCACATATACGAAGCTCAAAAAGTAGGAAGATATTTTAGGTAGATGTGTTATGGAAGATAGAATAGGAACAATATGTTTTTCTAGAAGGTGTATGCAATTACAGGCAGTTCTTTTTCTTAAGATGGAGACCGTTATTATGCCTCATATGGTTATGGGAATCATTCCAGGGATTTGAGAAATTAATGATGCAGGAAAAAGAGAATGTCAGCACACCGGAGATATCCCTGGGAGGGGTGCAGTGGCAGAGGAACTGCTTCTGATGCAGGCATCTCCAGTACCACAGCAGGAAAGCAGGCGAAGAGTGTGAGCTGACCAACAGTCCTGTGAGCAGACTTGGAGGCTAGGATGGAAGAATTTCCTCTCATGAGCAGATGTGCTCCTCTGCCCCGATGCAGTCACCGCTGAGGGTCCTTTTAAGTGAGAAAGTCCAGGAACTGCGAGGCGCAGGGTATTGGCTGTTGGGGAATTTGCAGTCTCCAGGGACAGCGAGGAAGCGGTGATTGCTGCAGTCTGCGTATTCAATGGCCTCCGTAGGTTCCTGTGTTAAAAGCTTGGTCCCCAGAGAGGTGCTATTGGGTGTGGACCACGAGGTGATGGGGCTCTGTGGAAGGTTTTGAGGTCACCAGAGATGGCCCTGAAGGGGACTGTGGGACCTTGTTTGCTTCTTTTTTGTTTCCCCGCAAGTGAGCGGGTTGCTTGCACCTTGACGTGCTGCCTTCCCAGGGGCCCAAAGCAATGGCGGCTTTTGTCCATGGACTGAAACCTTCAGAACCATGAACCAAAAGAAAACTTTTCTCTTTGTAAGTGAATCATCTCAGGTGCTTTGTTACAGTGACAAGGCTGACTGATACAGTGGTGAAGAGGAAGATTGTGAGCAAGGTGTAAACGTTTTAACCATTAGGGAGTTTAAAGTAGGAAAACAACAAGAAGGGGGTCTGTGCGACAGACTAACAACATTAAACCTCAAAATCAAATTGCCCTTTGATGGAGGAAGGTGTGGAACTGATTTGGATGATGGTTTGGGGAACAGGAAGGGCACCTGCCTTCCAAGAGTGTAATTAGAGGAATCCTGGGCTTCCCAGAAAGAGACCAGCAAGGAACTGCCATCTGTAAGGAACAGACTCTTTTCAATAAGGAGACAAAGGAACAACCAGAGCCTAGGTGGGGTTTATAAAGGAGGTTGATAACTGCTATGAGTTTTAGAAGGCATGGGAGAAGAATTTACAAAGGCAGAAATCATGAATAGGAGGTTAATTCAAATTAAGGGATGAACCAAGCAGTGTGGATGAGAAAACAGCAGGGATGGTCACACTTTGGGAGACACAGATGAGGTAAAGTGGTGCTAAAGACACTTCACATGCTATTCCTTGTAGTATGAATGACGGTAAATCTCTTGCAGGTGTGATTCAGACAAGTTCGCAAGGGTCTGGGCAAAGCACACTCCCAAAATGGGGAAGGGATGCTAATCCTCCAAGCAAAAGACAAAAACTCGAGGTAGCAGAAGCTTTTAGAAAATGAATGTGCCTCTCTATCCTGCAAATTTTCTTTTTCAGTTCTATCTCGATTGCACACACACACTATGTGTCATGGCTTCAGCCTTTGTCATGAACACATTCAATGGTGAAAATCTAAGGCCATTCACTCTCTATATTATTAATCTGACAAAATCCTCCCTTAAGCCTGGCTGGGGCGATAGAGTTGAAAGAGCCTTATCTCAGGCACATATTTCAGCTGTAGAATTCAGGATGTAGCGAATCCTGGAATGAGTTAATATACACATCACCAAAAGTGAGAATATAATACAGTTTAAAAAAATATGAGAAAAGGGAGGAAAACTAAACAGATGTATGGATGACAAAATTAAATTACAGAGCTTTATTATAACAAAACACGTGCTTGCCAATGCAATCTAATTATTTGGTTCCATTATATAATTTTATAGCATACCCATTGTAGCCTTTATACACGAGATAAATGGCAGCAGCACTAACAGCAAAAGTGGAATACTCTAGAAGTCCTATCAGTAAAGTAGTGGACATAATTGAGTTTAAAAAATACTGACAGCCATCACAGGGATAAACAGAGCAGCAGCAAAGAAGCCCAGATCATTCGGTGTATTTTATATGAAACATTCTTCTATTGACAGGTAAAATCTCTTAGGAACACTGGTAAATGGGTTCTGAGCAATTTTCTTATGAAGGACTCAGAAGACATTTATTAGAGAAAGGTTCAGAAGAAAAAGCATAGACTGTCAGGGTGGTTGCATAAAGTGAAAGGACTTTGTCAAGTCCAGTTTCTTGTTTTAATAAATGCACGATGGCTTGGATGCCAGCAGTGTGAACCCAGCTGATTCCACGCAGGCGGCCTGGGTTGCAGCAGTGTCTGCGTTGTTAGCTTCAAGCTTGCCAGCCTCTGGGTGGTGCGTCTCTGATGTACACGCCCTGCTAGCAGAGGATAATTGTGACAGTGCCGAGGGCTCAGTGCACCTGTGGAGAGCTTTGTGAAGACTGTGCCAAGAGAGTGCACACTAGATAACTCTGTGGGCGGTATACATGCCTATACTCATATGCACATGTGTGTATTATGTGTGTGTGTGGACGGACGCACATTCACGTAACAAATATCTTGCATGTTCTCTGCACGGTCCGTACAAATGTGAGATACACTGAAGCCAGGCATGGGTTCAAGCAAGGCAGAGGTTAGAAGTTCTTATGTGCCTGTGATGGGGGGAAGGGGTTTCTTAGACGGTGTCTCACAAAGCCGTCGCTGGTCCCCCCCCCGCCCCCCGCAGCTCTGGCTCATGAGAACATGATTCAGGTATGGCTCCCAGGCCCGCTTCCCTCCCTGGGTCTCCTCGTGGCCTCAGACCTCCAAGCCGGTGAAGAGGACCAGGAGGAGAAGTCAGCCACCAAGCTGGAGAAGCTGTCCGAGCTTCAGGGAGGAGGAGTCCAGGAAGTTCTGATGACAAGCACCTCCAAACACTGGATACATAGGAGGAAGCTCAGATTGAACAAGCTCGGTGTTCTCCGATTTCACTAAGGTTCAGTGTGTCTTTCCCTGCTCAAGCTGAGAACAGCGAATGGGTCCTTTCAGGGGTGACTATTTCAGTGGGCAAAGTATTGCACATCTAATGAGCTCTGTGTCTACAGCACCTGCAGAGACTGCTGGAGAGAGGCTGAGATTCTGGGTCCTGCTCTGAGGTGCTGCACTTGCCAGGCTGTGGTGGGGGCTCAGGTGACAGAGACTTTTCCTCCCCAGTAGAGGGAGGTTTTCCCACCACACTGACTCTTGGCCCAGCATCTGGCCACCAAGGCTTTGGAGCAAATCAAATCAGTGTGGGCTGCCAGGGATCCACCGCTCTCCCGCACAGCATCAGCACCCGGTGGCTCCCAGAGACCAGGGAAGGAGCGCACTCCTGCTCCTGCGCTCACACGAGCTTCTCCTCTGAGCAAGAAGACAAAGGGACGTGGACTGATTAATGCTCACCCCACAAAATCAAGTTCACCTGGGGGTCTGGCACTCGCACTGGTGGTGGTGGCCTGGAATCCTCGGGCACTCGTGACGAGGGAGAAAACCTGCAGGGCAACTTCTGTAGATGGCCAGTTTGTGGGACAGCAAAGGGGACGTAGGCCAAACGAGAGATAACGGAGGCAAGAAAAGCCGTGGAGCTCCAAAGTGACAGCAAGCCGGGCTGTGTGGAGCCGGCTCCAGGAGCCCCCAGCAAGGGCCAAAGTGGGGGCCATGGAAGAAAGACCCTGCTTTCCACTGGGCTGCTGGGGCGGAGGAAGACGGCTCTGAGGAAGCCTGGGGTCCTTGGCAGAGACAGCGGCCGTGAAATGTGGGGCTGTGCTATGTTTAGGGGCGTGTTTGCAGGAGGTGACACTCAGCGACTTCTCATGCTTTGATTTGCACAAAACCACAGAATACAAGATTTGGGGGAGATGAATTTAAAAACTCCAGAGCACTGAGAGGAGGCCGGCTTGGAAGAGGATGGAGACGAAGTCAAAGATGCAGAAAAAGGATGGGGATGTCCCTGGAAAGTGTCAAAGAGATGACGTGTGACTGCACTCTTGGTGGTGGCTGCAGGGAGGTCAGAGACGCGCAGTGTCAGGGAACCCTGCTGGGGCCACACTGAGGCCCAATGTGAGATACAGGAAACGCTGAAACATCCTATGTGGACACTAAACCTACCTTTGAGGATTTAGGACACCACACTGTGACAAAATTAAATTGAATAGTGAGTTCCATCAGTGTTACTGTTGTTTAGAATACATTGGAGTTAGTTGAAACAAAGTAGCTACAATTTTGCCCGCAGTCCCATCACTGGGTATACATCCAAAGAACGTGAAATCAGGCTATCAGAGACACCTGCACTTCCCCGTTCAACGCTGTACTCTGCATGACAGCCAAGACATGGAGACAGCCCCCTTCCACCCACTGATAACTGAGAAAGAATATGTGGTGCATATAAACAGTGAAGAGTACTCATTTACAAAAACAGAGTGAGAGCCTGTCATTTGCGAGGACATAGATGGAACTGGAGCTCATTTTGTCAAGAGAAATAAGCCAGGCACAGAAAGACAAGTAAGTACGTGATGATCTCATGCAAATGTGGAATCCCAGAAGGATGAGCTCACAGCAACTGAAAACAGAATGGAGGCTACTGGAGACTGGGGAGAGGAGAGAGGAGAGGAGGGGAGAGG
>PVJX010022949.1:0-29899 GCA_004027295.1 Dolichotis patagonum | reverse complement strand
ATAGCACTGTTGTAAAGATGCGTGTGACATGGCCACTTGATTTGAGTAAGAATCTCTACTAGATGAGTAAATTATGGTTTGACTCTGGAAGACTGATAAAGGCCAGCAAACAGAGGATTAATCCACTCCAGATGTATTTGGTACAAACAAACAGGCTGGTAGTTTAGACAGAATAAAAATGTAAAAAAGAAGGACGTGCTGCCCTTTTTTGAAAGAGCACCAGACTTTGCCATTCCCCATGGACACCTGTTTGCAGATTGCTCAGCCTTCCAACACAGTCTTCTGCCTTCCAGCTCAGATTCTTCAAACTCCTCAATGCAGACTCACACTTGTGACTCTCTACAATGAGTTTCCAAGGCTCTGAACTTTTTCTTCTGTGGATTCTCTGCCTCTCCAGTGTACAGATAACCATTCGATTCTTCCACGTTTGACCATGTAAGCTGACATAAGAAATCTCATTGGATAATTACACATACATTTATTTTGAGCTTATTCCTCTAGAGAACTCTAGGCAATAAGAACAAAGTGCCCAAATGAACACATGGTATGCAGTAAAAGACATTTTTGAGGAATGGTGAAAGGATGAAAAGTCTGAGATTTTACCTTACATGGCAGTTAACAATTTAGCATGTTACTGTTGTGTGAGCATTAGCAGAAGATGTAAGACTTCTGTGTTGAAGAATTTTAATGTTCCTGGCAGGGCAAAGACCTTGACTATCATGTTTGTATCACCCCTTCTTTCCCCCAAAGTCTCATGGGACTGATATAGAGGGGGCCAGGTGGATTTTACTCAGTGTTTATAATGGGAACCCTAAGCTTAGGGAATCTGACTCTTCTAACAGGCTACAGGCATACCGACTTTGTGCCACTATCTTTAGTAGGCAAGAAAGTAAGAAAACTTGCTCTTTTCTTAAGAAGGTTGTCTGCCAAGGTTGCTCTCTATGCAAACATCCTTGAAAAGACAGTATTGAAAAGAACAATACCTTACTCACAAAATATAAAGACCCATAGGAATTTTCCTTAAAGCCATTGTTGTGAGAATATATCATGCCATCTCCTCTGCTGGATTGTCCCATTTCCTCTAGGGAAAATTCATTGTTCCTGCTTGTGTTCCTCAATAGCTTGTATATAATGCAAATGTATCAAGTTTAATATGACAGAATTTGTTTATATATCAATTTCTCCTGTCATATTGTGAGATGCTGGAAAATAGGTAATGTAGCTTACTCGCCATCTATAATTGTCTCTACCCCTTACATTTCAGCATCTAGACAAGTGATTAAAATAGTCGGCATTCAATATATGTTGAATGATTTGTAACTGAAAAATTAAAAAGTGCTATGATTGAGGAGACTTTTCTTTTGAAGCTGCTATAAAAACTCATTATTCAAAAGGAAAATGCAGCATTCAGGAAAGTAGAGAGACATGAATATTATTAAGCAAATAAGTTATTTGTCTTTTAAAATAAAGAAAATAGAGTTTAAAAGGCTGTCAATCCTGTGCGACTTGTCAAGGAAGAAGTTTTTTCATCTCTAGAATGTGATGGTAAATGATATATTTGACCCCTAAGGCACTGTGAAATTCTCTATATAGTTATAGTATTATTTAGCTTCCAATTTATTCTATTTTAAATGGACATGTAGTACAAGTTTTCTTTATTCCTCTTTAGAACTGTCAAAAAATTCTTCAAGAGCCTGACAAACTGTGTCTCCAGGAGGTGAAGAGACCCATACATATAGACGGAGCTTGGTCCATGGTTGTGATCTGTTTTGGTACCCATGAGAATGACAGGTGCTAAAGAAATGCAAGCTGGTATTATGACACAAAGCTGAGTTACATGATTTTGCATTAATCATTTGGCATCAAGAGTGTGGGGTTTAATCTGAAGTGTGTATAAGTTTGGTAAAACAGTGCTGTATGCTGATTTTCAGTTTAGAATGGCATCACTTTGTGCCTTAAGAGAAGAACAGTTTTGGGAACTCTGTCCTGATGATATTCTGATTAATTTCATGGTCTGTATTAATGGTAATAGGCACAAGGTCAGATTTGTTGATGAGGACAAGAAAAGATTTATCTCCAGCTAAGCAGATCCAGGAAGAAAGAGACAATGACAAATCAGAAACAGTGTCATTATGTTTAAAGGCCAAAACCAAGGAGAGAAATCATTATGGTTTCAAGATCTACTTGTGCTATTTCCTTGCTATACAATCTTGGAGAAGTTGATAAGTTCTTGAAACTTCAGTTTACTTATATGGTATTTATATTTTAAGCTTCAAGTGATGACTACAATAGACAACATGGGTATACTTGTTGGCTTAGCGTTGACAGAAAATGGGAGAAATAATACATACCTCACATATAGTTTTATTAAGAAGAATTGGCCCAAAGATTAGCATTTATTTATCTAATTGTTTACCTTTAGCTGATAAAATGCTTTAATTTCTAACTGGAACTTTTTTGTCTTGTTTGTCCTAGAATTCCAATTTTCTATTCTTTTTGATTTACTTTGATGAGCAGGGCATTCTACTTTAAATGAGAGAGTATGCAAAACACATTTAAGATTATACATAGTTTGAGGTCAATTTTCAGTAATTGTTAGATATATTATAATTATATTATTCATCCATTTTGCAGTGATTTCCTTTCTATTTGGAATAAACTTACTCATCTGATTCTTCCATGTCCTTTCTCTGCAAACAATGAACCCACATAGCTCTTCTAGTTCTCTTACAGGTTCATGAATGCTGTTCCTCAAGGCTCCAGTAAGACACTACTGAGGGACCAAGGATCTTCAATATTCACAAGAGTGTCTCTCTCCCACTTCCTGCTCCTCTGTCTGGGGACAGGTCAGTACTCCAGTCTCTGTTGCAGCCACTCTGGAAAATTAATTGAGCATCACAGTTTGAATGTCTCTAATAGTTCTTTGCCTTGAACCTTGGTAACTAAAGTGACACTCTTTTCCTAGATTTCATGTCTGGCTACTCTGTTCATTCCTGGAAATGGCAGCTTTGAAAGTAGTGCCATGAATCAAATTGAGTCCAAAACCATGAGACATAAGGTGTGGTTTTAGACATTCATTATAACAAGTTCAGTCATATCTGGCACAAGAGAACAAATACTCCCTGATGAAAAATTATCTCAAATAGAATTATATTGTCCCAAAGCACAGATTAGCAAGGACACACACACACACACACACACACACCAAAAAACAAACAAAAAACCCCCCTTTAATCTCTAGGTCTTTCTGTTGCTTATGCAGTGAGAGCCAATCCTAGAAAGTTTGCTTTAAAACTCACATTCATACAACTGACTATTAAAAGGCAACATGGAAGTTTAAGAGAAGAGTAAGGGGATATATCTTTCTGAAAGTCTCATTGAATTCACCTTGGTAAGACTCAGAAGTATGGAATACACAGTGAGGGGTACCCAAGATAGGAAAATACCACGGAGATGAAAAGACCAGAGAGCCTCAGCAGTTGGGAGTCAGTGAAAACAAGAGATGACGGAAAGACGAGTTTGAAGAGAGAAGTTGGAAAGGAAGAGAAGGAGGGAGTGAGGGATAGAATGAAAGGACATGAAGAGAGAAAATGAGATTGAAAAGGACCCTGATAAAGAGAGAGAAGGAGTCGGGGTGGAGAAGAATGCATGAGAGGGAGAAAGGAGCAGTGAGAGTGAGAGAGGCAGGGACAGATTAAGAGAAAGAGAGAGAGAGAGAGAGAGAGAGAGAGAGAGAGAGAGAGAGAGAGAGAGAGAATGATGAATCCCAAAGGAAAAAAAATAGGAGGTCAAGAGTGGAACTCTCTAAATATTTCATTAAAGGCTCACCACCTAAAAGTATTTGTGCATGTGTATGTACTTTAAAGTAGACTTGTTATTTAATTTAATGACAGGAAATTACAGAATAAAGTAAAGGTTACAAGGGCTGTAGGAGTTACTGAGTTTAAATCGAGCTTCATGATTATGTATAGACGCTGTTATTTCTAGTCTTTTCAGAAAACATATGCACTGAGACTCCCATCCAGTGCTTTTGCAGACTGGCTTTTTTCTGTTTGCATCTCCCCCTCATCCTTGCTTTTAACAGTGTTTACACAAAGTACACTCTAATTTTTGCCTAGAGCAACACAATTCTCTGCCTCAGCTATATTTTGCAAACTATAAACTGGTGAGGAGTGGAGGGATATTGTGCTAACCTTGGACAGCCTCTCAGCACACTCCCTCCCTAACTCACCGGCCAGCTGCCCAGGGGGAAAATGAGCAGGGAGAGGAGTGTAGAGGCATATTCCATCATGTGATGCTGTAATTCTCTTGTCCAGAAAAGCATGAAATGCAGAGGTAAAATGCAAGATTGAGAGAAGAGAATTGTATGTTTCATACATTTCTTAATATCAAGTGTTTGGTTTTAGGGATCAGATTTGTGTAAATGAAGGAAAGGAATTAAAGAAAACTTACATCTCAGGAGAGCATTCACAGTACTACACACTGGGCTGCTTCTTACTCCCCATATAGTCATTTGGTCCCTACAAAAATCTTACAGGGTTTACAGACAAGGAAAATAGAAAATCAGTCTTAAAAGTTCAGGCAACTTATTCAGCTCTCAGAAGGAAATTGAAACCCAGTTTGGCCTGAGCTTCACTTTCTTTATTCTGTTTTCAATCTTTCTTCCTTAGGAAGAACTATGGGAAATATCTGAAATGGCGGGTACAGAAAGCCTTCTTCTTTCCTGTCTCACAAACTTAATGAGGGTGAAGGAGAAAAACAGAACAAGGTCCCTGCTTAAAGCATTTCTGACTCATTAATTTGAGGAAGTCTTAGAATAAGACATCTGGCTTTAAACATTACTATATGTTTAACTAAAATGGAGATTTTGGAAAATGTTGAAAATCTTAGAGAAGAGAGTAAAAATCATTAGCAAGCCTGTTCTGCTAATTTGTGCAGAGTTATCCAAAATATATAGTTACCCAAAATTTGAGTTAAATAATATGAAAATTAATTTTCCTTCTAAACACATTTCAAATATGGTTAGTAGTTCCACCTTCCATATGTGACTTTTAATTTTATTGTAGTCATTACCATTCCAGCCAAAAGGAAGAAAGGAAAGAATATTTAGGAAAAAATTTATGTGCAAACGTCACTCTATTCACTTCTATCATCAAGAATTAAATTACGTATGTGTCCCATCTCAGATGTAGGGAAATGTAGTCACCAGATTACTTTATCTTTTAGAGCTAAGGGGAAAAGTTAGTATCTTAATTAACTCAAGTTGCTAGAAGAAAATACCTTAGCCTGGTGTGGGGACACACAGAAAATACCTTAGCCTGGTGTGGTGAAATCCCAGGACTCCTAGATGCTGAGGCAAAAGGATCATGAGTTTCAACCCAGTCTGGACAACTTACTGATTTAGTGAGAGTTTATTAAAATAAAAAAGGATCATGGAGGTATCTCAGTGCATTGGGGATGTGCCTTGATCCCCAGTACAAAACAAAAACAAAAATCTTAGATTGGGTAATTTGTAAACCACAGAAGTTTATTTCTCACAGAGCTGGAAATTGGGAAATCCAAAATCAAAGGACCAGGAGATTCAGCATCTGATGAGAGCTTGCTCTCTGCTTCCAAGAGGGCACAGTCTTGCTATATTCTCAGATGGCAAGGGTGCCAGACAGCTCTGTTTATTCTCTTCTATAAAGACATTTACCTGATTCATGAAAGCAGAGCCCTTAAGACTTTATCACTTCCTCAACCCTCCTTCCTCTATTGTTAATATTATCACAGTGGGTTCCAACATATGAACTTTGGGTAGATGCCATCACTTAGAGCATAATAGGGATTTTGAAATCATCTGCATCTATTAATTACTATTTTGTTTATATTTTTATAGGATCTTGATACCAATATCTATGCCTATATGATTTAAAACAGAAGTAGCATCTTGATTTTTAAATACTTAACAAAAGCCAACTTTACTAAAAACCAAAGCAAAGCAACAACAATAAGAACAAACTCTCATGGATAAATTCCAAACATCTTATTTTGAGGATTTCTCAAGACCTTCTTTCAGGGAGAAATTTGTTTTTAATATTTTATTAACTGTAGACATCTGCCATTCAAAAGCATTCTTGCACTGCTCCTTACATGAAAAGAACAAATCTGCCACACCTTGAGTTTTGCTTGGCCATGCGATTGGAACTTGCCAAACTGTGTGGGCTCCATTTTCCGTCAGACGTTGCCAAGAATACAGCTTCCATTTAGTTGAAGGAGGATGGGGCAGACAGGTCTAATCAGCAGTTTGGAGCTGCCAAACTCAGGCCAGTCTGTTTCAGCCGCAGATATGTGAAATCAACACTCTGATGTCGTATGTTGCTGAAATTCACTGACAGCTTATTATGCAACAGCTGACTGATCCACCGGTAACTGACCACACCTGTGAGCAGCAAACGCTTTCCAGCTGGTACATGCACAGCATCAGGGACAGGGTGCTCCATCCTTGGCTCTGTGCACCATTGCTTTGGTCTTTCTGGGTCGGGGGCTGTCCCTTAATTTCCAGGTGTCAGCATGTGACTGAGATAAAGTGACTATCTGCTTGTGCCATTTTGGTCTTACATGTTTTGCCATGTAAGACCTTCTCTTTGTTCAAAACCTGAGTCCCAGTCCTGTACAAGAGGCTAATAGAGTGTGGAATAGCTTTTGGCTTGTAAAATGTCAAAATATAATGAGAAAGGGAAAACAATTATTAACAGAACAAGCCAGAGGTACCCATGGGGTGCTTCCTTTTGCACATCTCATAAATACAGAGCTGTGAGATCATCAGCGGTGCCTAAACAGAGGAAATATGATCGCAGTGGAACTACCACAGTTTCTTAAATGTGCAACATAATGTGCAATTTTATTTTAAACCCTAACAAAGCAACAACAATAAGAGCCATATATAGCATTATAAACTCTCTAGATAAATTCTAAATATTCTATGGAATGCTCAGTGTCTTATTTTAGGGAGAAATTTATAGTGCTTTCAACATTTTATTAACTCAGGGAACATCTGCAAAACCACACCACGGATAATGCTTTTTAAGACCACAGATACTTCACTTGTTCGTTCAACGTTCACTGACTGACTATGTGTCAGGCTTAGAACGCAGTCAATAAATAGGATCTAAAGACTACCATCTATACTCTTTGTTCCCACCTGGTTCACAACCTAGTAGACAATAAAGAGATGACACATAACTCTACTTTTAGAGAACAAGGATAGACCTTTGAATAAAGTGTCCATCATTTGATTCTTTTCTTTTCTTGATTTTTTTGGAATTTTCCCAGTTCAGTTTCTCTCATTCTTTTTATTTTAAAGAAAAAGATCAATAAAATGATATGAAATTTCATAACTAGACAGTAGAAGAGTAACAAATGGCTAACACACTGCATATTGTTATCTTCAAAGTAGCGGCTCATATTACAAGATATGGGTGTGAAAATTAATCAGACAATATAAGCACAAACTTTTCAATGAAGAAATAGATATTAGTAGCATATAGTTATGCTATATGCTAACTTATATCTTAACTACTACATATACCTACCACCATGAAGTAAGTAGCTTCACACCACCATATACTTCCTGCCAGGAGGCTCTGCCTTGTTACAGGTCCAAAAGCAAAGGCAGCCATCAAATATACATAAGCCAAAAGCTCTCTTCCTTATAAATCTTTATCTCAAGTATTTTATCACAGTAGTGGAAAGCTAACTAACATAGTGCTACCTCAGAAAGGCAGAATGAGGTAAATTCAATCTTAACCCTATATCCTGTCTCCTACTAGAGAAATGACATCTCATTTCACATATCATATCTTGTGAGTTTCATTTTCTATTTTTCTTGACCTCTTGTCAACAAAGCTATTACATACATTTTCCTAGTTCTTTACATTCTACCTTCCTTTTAATAGATTATTTCTGTCTGTGGCCTTCTGGGTATAAAGCACCCTGTCTCCACCCTACATGTTTTTGCCTCCACCCTGACACCTCTTTCTGGTAGTCACAGAAGTTGAGATTTCTTACATAAAGTTTACAGACTTTTGGAAGATTGCAACAGAGTTTTGCCCATCCAGAGAAAAACTCATTTAGAAGAGCTAAACAAGACTATCATCTTATGACCTGTCTGAGAAAAGAGAGGTTATTTTTGTTGCAGTAATCTAGATCTCAGACCTGTGATGAGTGACAGCAAATTCAACCCTCATTTTTCCTCACCACGGAGCTCTGATTCCACAGCAAAGGTACAGATTATTTATTACTGGTCTCTTGTGTGTCTTGCCTATAATGCCAAAATCTTCTAAGACTAAACCTTTTAGGAGGAAATTGATTAATGACTTTATTTGTTACAAAATAGTTAAGGGTGAAGGTCTGCTAATTAATTGTGTGGAGCTTATGACCGTTGCCTTTGTATATATTCTGGTAAATAAAGCAGTGAACTTCAAACCAGTCACATATAATCAAGATGACCTGGAGATTTTTCATATGAAAAAATTTTACCCTTTCCCATTCTTTTACAAAATGGATCCATGAACTATTATGAAATCTCTCAGATGATTTTGATAAAGAGCCTGACCAGAAAATAACTTTAGAGACTCTTTCATGGGACAACTATAACTTTTGAAACATTGATTCCTCACATTAAAAAAAATTCTCCTTTTCTTTAACTTTTGTTCAGATAGAAACTATGATTATTCTTTCTTCCTTTTTCTTTTTCTCTTCCTTTCTCTTCTTTCTTTCTCTTTCTTTCTTTCTTTCTTTCTTTCTTTCTTTCTTTCTTTCTTTCTTTCTTAAACAGGGATCAAATTCATGACCTCATGCTT
The DNA here is from genome assembly GCA_004027295.1 of Dolichotis patagonum. Taxonomy (NCBI): domain Eukaryota; kingdom Metazoa; phylum Chordata; class Mammalia; order Rodentia; family Caviidae; genus Dolichotis; species Dolichotis patagonum. Next base: position 21,056 of record PVJX010022949.1, on the reverse strand, counting down.
GCCAGGCAGGTGCTTAAGCCACTGAGCTAAATCCCAGGCCTTATTTTTCAGACCATAATAATAGTGGAAAACAAAGGCTTACAGATGCCCAAGCTTCAAGTCTCTGCAAGGTTTAAAGTTTTTAGGTCCACTGAAGTCTCAGCATCTGGTTTGTGTTTCTGTGGCCCTGCCCCAAGCCTCATGCAATAATAGATGTGACCAAATCTAGCATTTGTGATTGGTTCATTGTCTAGTGCTGGGATTGGTGATGTGAGTGTTTCACCGCCCAGGGTTGGAGATGGGATAGGATATGTCTGCAGGAAGAGGGCAGGTCTTTCGCTTTCACTTTCACTTTTGCTTTGGCTTTTGTTGTCTGCAGCGGGCATAAATGGCAGCCCCATCACACCATGCTGCCTTGGAGCCAGCTGAGTATGGGCTGAAACCTCCAAGGACTGTAAGAAATAAACCTTTCTTTCTGCCTTCATTTTGGGCTTTCCGTAATTAGTCTCAACAGTGAAAGAAAAGTAACCAAGACAGAATTAGTGCTAGATTTAAAATTTTTGTCTTCTATAGATATGTGTATAGTCAGCAAGGTTGTAACCTCATAGTCTCCCTCCTTGGGAGGTTTTTATAAAGGGATTCCACCTTAGGTAATTCCAGGTAGCAAAGAACCTCTTCTGTTCTGCAGCCTGATTCTCCCCAACCCTCGGCTGCTATGAATTGCAACAGTTTTTGACCTCTGAAGTTTGTCTTGCTTTTCTTGGGGTAATACTTCTGCCGAGGGAGGCACACCAAAGAGGAGTTTTCCAGACTAGTCTGAGTGCTGGGCATGGTGGCACATGCCTGTGATCCCAGCTCTCCGGGGACTGAGGCAAGAGCATTGCAGTGAGTTCAGTTAGCCAGGGCTACAAAGTGAGTTCAAGGCCTACCTGAACTGCGCAGTGAACTCTGTCTCATATATATAAAGACTAGTAGAGAAATTCACCCTGGACTTCTATGACTTCTTTACAACTCTGTGTGGATTACTGACTCAGCAAGCTTTCCTTGGAACGGGACCCTGCAATTCCATATTATTATGGTGAGTATGTTTCCTAACTGTAGGAATTGAGGGCAAGGAAGAAACAACATGCAAATATAATCATATTATCCGGGCTATCCAACACAGAATCTATGTGACTTGTACCTGTGAACAGGTGCTGTTAGGACTACAAACAAAAAGAATTCTGAAGAAATTTACCAGATTTGAAAAGATTAGCACATTTGAAATAATATCAAAATTATAAAGAGATGAATGTAATTAAGTACTAAGTGTATGAAAAAGATTATAAAAGTGATCGATGATTTTATAGTATTATCTTCCCTGCATCATAAAAAAGTGAACAAGAACAAAACACTGCCCCAGAAAAATGGGACGCTTACTTGATTGGATTATGCTATTGTATTAAAACGCCGTGCTTACTCCATTAAGGTTTATTATACTATCTGCTTTCTTCTTTTCTTTCTTCTTTTTTTAACCTAGCAGCGAAGCATAACAAATGTAGAAAAACTAAATAGGAAAGTGGGAACACTGCCTCCCTTGGTTTAGAGCTTGACAAGATGTGTTAGCTTTTACATTTTGAGCTCTGTAGGCTGTCAGGCACTCAGAGCAGGGGTGGCATCTATCTTTATGGTGCTAGGGCACAGGTTCTATATTTGGATGAAATCATCCTTTGTTTCATTTTTTTTAAAACAGAGTTTGTTAAGGCCCCCAAATTTCTCCAAAGAGACAATGTGTCCTCTGGTTTCCTTTGTGTGCCAAGGCATCCCACCACCGGGCACTGTGCTGCTGCGTGCGGAGAGCCCTCCTAAGTGCAGTTGTGTGCAGTCGGGCTTCACAATGGGCCTGTCGTGCGGGAGCTCTTCAGTGCCTTTTCCACGGGCTCTCCAGGGGCCCAGCAGCAGGGGGACGCCTTTCCTGTAGCCCCATGCCACTTGTCATCACCACTGGAAGCTCTGAAATCCTCACTTCCACGAGACAGTGGCTGTGTTGGCTGCCCATCGTATCCTATGGGGAAGTCTTAAAAAACACCGAAGCCTGGGCCCACACCCTGGATTCTGATTTAATGTCTGGGTAGCACAGACGGGCTACTCATCTTTAAAGGTTCCCTGGGATATTCTAATAGGCTGCAGCTGAGGTTGAGTAATGCGGGGAGGCAGAGGGTTGAGACTGTATTGTGGGGCTTAAAATGCAGGTGATGCTAAAATAGAACTTTCAAAGGAATCCAGTGGCAGAATGTGCACATTCAAACTAGTGTTTCTCCCCGGAAATTCTCTGTAGGGTCTACTTCTTAGTCTCTGAAACCTCTTTGTGGGACCTGAACTTTGTGCCTCAAGTAGAAGATGAACTTAGCAATAGCCTAGTAATTGGGGCTGATGATTCCGTGTATTATTTTTAAACCTAATAATAATAGGAATGATTATGAAATGATCAGACTCATTTGTTCCATTCCCTTCTTTAACCATCTGCTAACATTATCTAAAAATTTAAGCTATATTATAACACTTCTTTTGTTGAGACCCTTTAATGACTGCTTATTGGAGTAAAATCCAAACCTCCTTCCCCAACAGTGCTGTGGACTGGACTCAGAGCCTTGCACCTGCTAGGCAAGTACTCTACCATTAAGCTACACCTCCTGTCCCATAAAATTCAAATTCTTATCAAGGCCTCTGGCTTCCATCCTTCATTGCATTATACTGACTTCCTCTCCAGCTTGTCTCCCTTTTAATACACATCAGCCATCACCAAATAAATTCCCGCCTCAGGGATTTTGCATTTGCTGTGCACTTTTTTCTGGAAAATTCATTTTCAAATAACCTAGGACCTCTTGTTATTCAGGTCTCAGTGCAAATGTCAAATGTTTAGTGCCAGTCATGCTGCCCACCCTATCTGTTCTAGTGATCTCTCCCTTGTTATCTGTTTTCTTCTTTCCATAGCACCTGCTGCTATCTGAAATTAGCTTGTTTATTGCTCCAGTCATTTGTTATGGATATTCTCTCACCCCAGAAGGTGAGCTCCTGGAGACTGGCATCCCGGTGTTCAGTATCTTAGTCCTAAAGCCCAGAATAGTGAGTCTGTAGAACCAATTAGGCACACAGTGATTATGTTGAAAGTTACCTGGGAGATAAGTAACTAAGGAAGTTACTAAGGAAAGGAGAAAAGGGAAATAAGGAGGGAAAGAGAAGTTCTAAGAAGGTAACGAGCCACTGAAAATCTCGTCTCACTCTTCATTTTCCAAGTATAAACAATAATCTGCTACGTGTAGTCCACTTGTTCCTTTTCAGAACTAGTGGAGTCTGAGTGAAATTGAGATAGAAGCCCAACCCGCTACAGTTTTAATTACCTTTTTTTTTTTTTTTTTTTTTACCAGGAATCGAAATCATGACCTCGCACTTACCAGGCAAATGCTCGCGCCACTAAGCAAAATCCCCGGCCCTAATTATCTCTTTCTTAAGGCTATTACACAACGATTTTAGTGGCAGTTTGAGCAGTAGTCTTCCTGAGGAGAAGCCAGGATCCCTGTGAGGATCTGGGCGGAGCAGTAATTATCAGCAGGCTTTGGTCAAATTCAAATATCAGGCCTGGTCATAGAAACTAAATCAGTTAACAGACTACTGAAATATCCCAATAGCCCATGTAAGTTATTGAAAATCTATATTCCCCACAATGTGTGATATAAGGATTTATGGGAAAAAGGATTCCAATGTGTAGGAATTATGGTATTGGGATACATGATAACAGTTGCCATCTATTAAGTGCATGAATATGTACCAGCTTCAGACAGCTTCCTAATATATTGTTTGAGGCTTAGAGTGTACATTACAGAATCCATCAGGAAGGTCTTGGGAAAAGAACCTACACAGTTAAGGCTGCACAGATGAAGGACAGACTATCTGATCTCTCCCATGCAGTGGATCCTAAACATACAAGGGTGACCAACATACAAGAAGCTGCCATCCAAGAAACCCATAAATGAAACAGCTCAAACATCACATGTGCACTGCATCTGCTGTAAATTCAGTCTTCTCCCTCAAACTAGACCATTTTGAGTGCATAAATAATTGCAAGGACAATCACGCAACCCTATTAGAACTGGGAGCAAGTTGTCTCCTGGGATTTGCAGACTCCATACTCACATTTTCAGAAAAAGACACTGAACAAACTTTCTAATGGAACAGGCAGAACACCTGGTGGAATTTGCAGTCTACTTGTCAAATCCTGGCACTTATGCGTATTTAGATTTTTTTCATATCGGGGTAATTCTACCTGAGAATGTTGAGCATCCCACACATACAGATGGTTTGGTATGACCTGCTGGTGATAATTAAAAAAATTTTTGGCTTCACCTGGAAGGTAGGATAGACTTGTGTACCAGGTGGGGATAGTGGAATACCAGGCTTCCTATAGCTAGAGAATTATCTTGCCTGAAATGTCTTTCCACCTCCTCAGTCTCCCCTCAGGTGTTTTCCTCCCATTGAAAGAGGGGATAGAGTAGTGTTCGCAGCCATATTTTATATTCCATTTGCTGCCTTCTATTCATGTCATCTCTGCTTTTGCACATACCTTGATCCAGGAATGGAGATGCACATGGGAAAACTAAATGATGTGATTTAAGGTGTCCTGGGAAGGACTATCTGCCAAGCACAGATTGCTACCCGTCTGTTTACGACGGGTATGTGTATTATACCATGGGTTACTGTTCCTTTGGGGCTGTTTGTAATTTAGCTTACCAGATTTGCTAGCATCTGTGCATGGAGGAAAGTGGGTATTGAGGCAGGGAGAAAGGAGTGAGGAAGAATGCGCCTTTAGAAGGGAGACATAATAGAAACCCAGAGGACCGAGACTCCAAGACAGGACACAGGGATCCCGAAATGGAGAGCAGTAACATTGCCAAGCCCCGGGTTTATGAAGCCCTAGGTGTATGCACTGTCCTTTTGCCCTGGACAGGCTTGTCTTCCTTGGTCTGTTCATTGGTGTCACTCAGTATTCTCTCCTTGGCCCTTCTCATCTCACTCTAAAAGCCCTTGGAACTTGGAACCCTGCCAATCTTACTTTTACTTTAATATTGCCAATCTATACTATAATTTTCATGACTGCATTCATGTACATAGTCTCACTGAATAAAATGAACATCATTAAACCAGTTATCGTTTATTGAGCTTTTCCGGTTGTTCATGAACTGTGATACCTATAGTAATCCTGCAAGGTACCTGTGATCAACCAGGCCGTAAACTATATATCTTACATTTGGATCCAAGGTTTACTGATTCCAAAGAGCTGATCTTTACTATCTCTTCTTCCAATCTGTTTTGCACACCCTCATCCATCTATTCACTCTACCTGTCTCTGTGCATCCTCAGCCTCAACACAATTTCAGTACTGAAGGTGGGTGTCAGGTTCTCCAAAACATTCTTTTTCAATGTACATTTAACATTTCAGTCTATCCTAAGCACCTTTTAGGTGTCCATTATCCACCAAGACAGAGGCGGAGAGGCTGTTTCTATGTATTACTTTTTTCTCTTCCTTCTGTTCATCCCTGCATTCTTCTGAAAGGAATTAAGGCTATGAAGGTAAATACTGGGGCTGCTTAGAACAGTTTAGGGCATATAAAATGTGCCAGGTAAACATTATGAATGTGTAAATGATACTAATAAAACTTGTGACATGAAAGTCAAGAATTATCAAAAGCTCTATTTGAGCAAAGAGAAAATCAAGGTTGGGCAGGCCCATCCTAACACTTCACTAACCAAGTTAGGGCCTGGATTCGTCTCTTAATCCAATGAGAAAAAGCAGCAGCATTTCTTTGTTTTGTTTTATTATTTGTTTTGTCTCTATTTCATTTTCTCAGAGGACTTGCCCCCTTCTTCTATATGGAGTCATTATTTCTGGAAGGAAGATCAAGGCTCTTTCTTTAGCTCATCCATAGCTTGATGTACATAAACACCCACAAATTTGCATCTCCTTTCATCCCTGCTGTTTGCCCATCTCCTCAACTCCATCCAGTATCATTTCATTCCAAAAAAGCAAGAATACAAGTTTGGTTTTTCAATTTTTCCTGTGAAATATCATTTTTGTCCTTTTCAGTTCTTTGAATCCTGCTCTAGATAATGTAGCACGGGGAATAACTGTTCATGAACTTCTTTGAACTTAGATTTGACTGATACTCAACTGCTGTTGAAAGCATGGAGGAAGCAGTGAATGACTGACAGTGTTCAAGAGATCGATTAACTCCTGTGTTAGCTCTTCTTTATTTTCTAAAATTTACCCCTCTGTCCATCACACCACAGGCAAGTTACCTAAACTAAGGTAATAGTCTTCTGCAGATGAGAATAATTATAATAGAACTATTTCATCTGGAATTGTGAAGGCTAAGTGAGCTAACCCAGACAAAATGCTTGAACACCTGGAACAGACTCACATTTATGTTACTTTTTCACAGAGTTGAAAGCTCTATTTGAAAAATCTGAATTTTTATAAAACGTAGAGTGCCACTGAAGATATTATTCAAATTTCTCTTTTCAAAAGAATGTCAGGGAAAATTCTTTCAGATTTCAAGACTGGAAAAGAGTTTGCCTTTCTTATAAAATCCCACCTTTCTTTTTGTAGCAAGTCAGATATGCATGAAATAAGTTTGTTATTACTCTCTGTTTTAGAAGCTAAGCAGCATAGAGCTAAATTTTTCATTCAAAGAGGGTTTTCTGATATCATCCTTTTCCCGTTTGTTTTCTCTTTTTTTATGTGCTTTCATCTTTTCACCTTTATTGATACTAATCTAATTATAATGTCTCAAGTACCCCTCTGAAGTTATAGAGAATAGATTCTTCAATGAAGAATATATGAATATATCGGAAACAAGAAAACATCTTGTCAGTCTTTAAGCACACAGCAGTGCTTACATTTACAAGGTTGGGCCCCGTATTTAGAGAAAGGGAAACTTAGGGGAGAATTCTAAAATGGTTCTAAAATTCTCACCACAGTGTTTAATGTTACTCTAGTGTCCATCATTGTAAACCAGATTTGCATGTTTTTGATGTGCATAAAAATGTAATTTACATTGCATTTACTTTTTATCTAGTCATGTTCACTTAGTATAATGTTTTTCAGATTATTTCGTATTAAAGAATGTATCAGTGCATTTTTAAATTTGAGTGCATTATTTTATGGTAAGCCATTGTGCAACTACACTATCATTTTTCTATTCTAATATTGAGGCTATTTGGATGGTCCCCAGCTAAATTACAGGAAAAGTTTATGATCAGCTTTAGTAGACAGTGGAAAACTATTTTCTATAGTGTTTGTAAAAATTTACAATCCTGCCAGACAAATTATTTGAGCTTTGCTGTTGGGCTGTATAGTAGTATCTCATGTGGTTTTAACTGTAATTTTCTTTATAATGATGTGGACTACTTTCTCACTAGTGATTAATAATTTGGATATCTTCTTTATAAACAACATGTTTAGATCTTTTGCCCATTTTTAATTGGGTAGGGCAATTTTTATAGATTTATAGAATACCATGAAATATTTTGGGCATGAGTTTTTTTAGGGGAACATGAATTGCAAATAGTTTTTAATCCCCAATAGTTTGATTCTCAGGAGTATTCTGTCTCAGTGATAGAAATCTGACTGGTATTTTGCAGAAATTCTTTCCAGGAAATAAGCTGATATAATCACAGGGCTCATTCTTTTGGTTTGCTGACTCTCAGGCATAACTATTTTTTTGTTTTTTAATGTTCAATATCTTAAAAACTGCCTTTCCATATAGTGTGTTTAGGTTTTTCATTATTTTCTGTGGCAAGGTAATCTGGTTCCTACTTCTCTGTCTTAGTTGATGGTAGAAATCTTTTCAGATAATTTTGTCACAAAACATTTGCAAACATTGTATTTTCCAATTCATTTTCATTATAGGTAAGTGATCCTTCTTTCCTACATTATAATGTTTATGCTTAGCTATTAAGGTTATATGTATTTTCATTAGTCTAGTTGGGTCCCTAACAACACAGTGTATATATTCTTTAGTGAGCAGTTCTTTTCAGGAAATCTGCTTCTTGAGATTCACACAGTCATGAAATTGTATTACTGGAAGATCTATTTGAGAACTTGTGGCTTGCTAAATTCGTGGAGATTCTGGGCAAGCTGTGTCCTCACTGAGGGCATGGATGCACCACAGCCTTCCTCCTATACCTTTCCTGTTTATCCATTCTGTATGGCTGTTCTTCCCATGGGCCCTGTTAGAACATATGGATTAACACAAATAAAGTACTTCTGAGTGCTGGCTGTCATTCTTAGGAGCAGAACCTGGGAAAAGAATCACAAGAGCCTCCAAGTTACATCCAGTCAGTTGGAGGTCCAGAGGTACTTGGCAAATGGCATCTTTGTAGAAGCAACCTTGTGGGACTGAACCAGTGCTTCTGAGATCTGATACCTCCTCTGGGTGGTGTCAGAACTCAATTGAACTGTAGAATGCACAGCTGATATAAAAAAATTTACCTATTAAATAGAATCCTTCTCCCCCAGAAGGGTTCTGTGGCACATTTTAGAAGTAGAGAAGGAAAAATAAAGTGTCTCTTATCTCACAAGTAATCTTTAAGTTACATTGTTGTCATGCAGGATATATATACTGTAAGAACAATGCAATGAATTTGAGTGTATATTACTGGCATTGCTTAATGTGCACAGTCAGGTATATCTTAGGTTAAATAGATTTTTGTAAACTGATATTTGAACCAAAGGCTGGTACTCCTAGAGGAAAATGCATTCAGTTAAGAATCAGAATGCAAAGAATTTCTCTTCCCCTCTTCATTTCTGTCAGCAGTTTTTGTTGGTAAGAATCTCATCCAAGTGCCTGTCCTTCTCAGCAAATCTGTAGCTTAGAATTTTCTTTCAAATGAAAGATTAAGGACCTTTTCTTAGGAAGAGACATAATATTTAGATATAGACTCAATAAATCCTTTTTGGAGAAATTTATCTACATTTCCATTTGGTATTCAGTGTTTGTATATTGGAGACCTCCTTTATTTATCAGGTTCAATTTACCCCTATGCTTCTGGCTTCCATTTTTTTTTTTTTTTTTGTATTTAGATATAGGGAAAGGATATGAAGAAAACAATACAATCCTATCAAATAATTGTACCTCTAGAAGTTTATCCTGAGTAAATTATTTTAAAAAAGCATGGAGAGACACCTATATCAAGTTGTTTGCCTTTACATGAATTATAATAACAAAAATTGAAAACAACTTAAAAGCCCATCAGTGGGAGATTGTTAAATGACTCTTTGTCTATCTACAAAATTGCAACCTTTTCAGGCTTTATAAGTTATGACATAGTTCTATATTTATCAGTATGAAAATATGTCAATAAAATTATTAAATTAAAAAAATTAATATATTTTAATATGTCAACTGATTTATTTAAAATTTTTTGTAGGAGTGTATGTGTCTGTATACACTGTGTAAAAAAGTGAATTATTAGCAAGCTTATTAACCAAGATGCCAACTTTTTACTTCTCTGGTTGAAGGGTCTTGATAAGAGTATACTTCCTTATTTAGACTTCATTTTATTTATATACTTTATTAAAATGTGCAATAAGGTTATTTTCATTTTTGGAAATTTATTAAGAGAATTCATGTTCTGTAAGTGTTTAGATTACACAGTAACAAACAATGCAAGACAATATTGTAAACAAATACCAAATTATATTTTACCAGTCACAGGGGCATAACAAGTTGAAAAAAGGGAAATATATGTGAGCATTACAAAGGAGGAAGGACTGTATCTGTGCTTTGGGAGGAAGTGTGGACACTGGACTGGAAGGAAAGAGAACAAGACATCAGGCTGAGTAAGCAGTGTGAGAGAGAGAGGAAGGCCTAACATGGTGGGCTGGCAGTGTGCCATGGTCGAAGATGAAATTGTGTAGAAAATTTCAAGCTAGCATATATTCCAAAATCTTCAACAACCGCTGCAATTGTATTTGATTTTTTTCAACTTGTTTGGGGTCATTTTAAGGCAGAACTTCAAGAATTTTGTTCGGCTTTTCTTGTCAAAGGATTTGGTAAGTCTCCCATCGTCCCTATGTTTGTCTCTGGCAGTTTCTTCAGTGCTATGATTTAGGGGAATCCTGTGCCTCCCCAACCCTAATTCTGCATCCTGTCCCTTGCCTTACTGACTTCATCACAGGCTTAAGCTTGTAAGAGCCTGTTGTTAGAGCCAAGTCTGATTTGAATCTGTTTTATCTCTGTATCTGTTGAACATGTCTTATTAACTTCTCAATATCTCCAGTTCCTCATCTACAAAATGGAACCAATAATGATTAAAGCAGTCTTAGAATCAAGAGAGAAACAACATGCTAGCATGTTGCTTCCTCTTTCCTTTCCTTTCTTTCTTTTAACTAGTTTAATCATTTAAACTTTAATAATTCATCAAGGAAATATATCATAGAATTTCCATAATCTGAATTCTGGCCTGAATTAATTAGATCATCATTTATTTGGTTGGGCACTTTTGTGGCTGAGAGTGAGGATTCATGCATCTGCTTTGCTAGGCACATTTTAAGAAGAATCTTCTGGAACACATTTTGGGACTGCATGGTGTATTCAGTGTTACAAGTGTTAGGCTTTTTAACGGGCCTGGGAGGGAAAGTTCTATAAAAACACTGGGTGCAACACAGCTCACTAGAAGAGGTTCATGCAGAGATAACTCAGGGAAGAGTCACTGAGGAAAATATCGTTACTCTGAAATGTGGCAGGCAATCATACCCTGAAACAGGAAATCAATCTGAAAGATGATTCATGTAGGTCAAACCAAATATCCGGTTTGTTGAAAAGGGAAGGTGGCACACCATGGCTGGTCACACTGTCCCTGCCCCTGTAGCCTGCAGGGAGCAGATGTCTTGCAGAGTGGCCCTGCCAACCTGAGGGAAGGGGCTGGTGCTGCAGAGGCCAGATGCCAGGGGTAGACTGCCTATCCCAGCCCCTTCTCCCTGTTATCCTCCAGGTGCCAGGCAATGCTGCATCCCTGGGGCGTCCTCCCCAGTGTGGATGGTGGGCATGGGAAGCCACGCCACTCTGGCCACTCTAAACATGGCAAATGGCAGATGGCACTGAGGGTGCTGACAGAGACCCATAGACCACATCCCTGCAGACAGAGAGGAAGGAGTGAGATTAAACAGCTGATCCAGGGTCAGCCCCTCTCTGTCATTTCCACAAAAACTGGAAAAGTCTGAGTTAGCGGGAAATCCTCAACAGTGACCGCCATCACACCTGGGGGGAGAAGCGGTCTGTAAACCAAGTTCAGGGAGGATATCAAATTGTACTGGCTGGAAAGGGAAACTCTTGAGATGGGTCAGTTCAGGGTCTGAGCACGCAGGAGAAGACAAGATAGGCTGGGGCTGAGGATTTCTCGCAACAAACTAGATGGAAAAGCAAGAACATAGAAGTTTGCCCAGCACCAAGGAGAGCAGGAATCGTAGGATACCGGCAGAAGGAAAAGGAGAGTTGGTGTCAGGAAAGTTATTTCATATCTTTTCCTCAAATTAACTGAGTTGCTTAGATCATGGGACAGGACAAAGACTTCAGTTAACCCTACCCTAAGTACAGCTTGCATGAAGGAGGTGGGCTCAAAGAAACTGACACCCCTCAACATTCCCAGAAAGGCTAGAACAGCTAAAGACAGGTGGGAAATTGGTGTGAATGCCTGCAAACAGACCATGACTAAAACAGGAAGGGAGCCTTGTAGACCTCGGGATTTATGGGATTTATGGCACAGCCGTCACATAGGAATTGCGTGTACATTCTCATGCTGGAGTATCCACTCTGGGCTTTCCCCAGCTTTTATGTATTTATTATTTTGTTATAGTTCCTTTTCTTTATCTTTTCTTCATTCCTTTAATTCTTTTTATTTTTTTTTTTATTTTTTTGGTACTGGGGATTGAACTCACAACCTCGAGCTTGCCAGGCAGGCGCTTAAGCCACTGAGCTAAATCCCCGGCCCATTCCTTTAATTCTTGCTTCTGTATTGATACCGTAGTCTTTTATTTCTTTCTTCTATTTTTAAAATTTTTCTTTTTAAGTTTGTTTTATATTCTGTTCTCTTTTTGCTTATTAGCCTCTGTCCTCTCAATTCTTTTTGCCCTTATATTTTTTTTTACCTCTCTCCCTGCCTTTCTTTGCCTATCTTTGCTTTTCACATATATCTCCACATTTGTAAAAAAATGAGAGAGGAGCAGACCAGTGCTGTAACTTGAATAGTACTATTTATCTTGGGGTAACTGTAATCGATCTGTGTGTGGAGAATTCAGATAAAGTGAATCACAAATACAACAACAGTTTCCAAAAATTTCAGTTTTCTTCAATGCTAAATTATACCTTCCTCACCCTGCATTACACACCAGGATGCATAAATGTCTTCCAAAAAACTTTCAACACTAACCCCTTATTCCAACTATAAAAGACTTCCAACAGAGTCCGACTCCCTGTTGTTTTTAACCTATTTTTATAACAAAATAGCAATATAGCAAATGCAATATAGCAAAATAGCAAATGCAAAAATCAATAGTGCTGCTGTACACTAATAATGAACTGTCTGAGAAAGAAATTAGGAAAATAACAACACTCACAATAGCACCAATAAAAATTAAATATTTTGTTTGCACTAATGATAAAAAGTTGATAGTGGCTAAAATCACTAGTACTTCAGAAAGAATCAAGTTATTGGAACCAAGTTTTATAGGGATATTGCATTTTTCACATCCTTTCACAGTAAAAATAATCAGTTTCACTGAGAAATCCTCTCAGTGAAGCAATAAGAAGCATTGATTTTATTTAAAGTTCGATATTTAGTGTATATAATTTTAATATTGCAAATGATAAAATGAGAAATAGTTACAAGCACTCTACATTGGAATACAAGGTTTATCTTGGTGAAAAGCACTTATGCAATTGTTTGAGGGTGGACTAAGCTTGCTGGATTTATGTGTGTGCATAATCACAGTTTTTTTTTTTTACTTGAAAGCGTGACAATAAGGCAAATTATAGTTATTTGGATTTAAGTATTTGGCAGGTATTTTTTTTTTAAATGAACAAAGCCAGCCTTTGCCTCCAGGGAAAATAACTGACAATTTTTGTTTTATTTGTTGTGAATGATACATTTTCAGCTTTTAAGTGAAAATTAAAACTTGAATCTGCTATTGTAAGCTTGGCTGCTTCTTCAAACTTGAAGACATTTGTGAAAGGATGAATAAAAATATTTAAAAATAATTTTTTGATAATAGATAATGGCATGTTGCCAACATTTGGAAGGTCTGTGTAACTCATGAGTTAACAATTTCCAAATGTTCAATACATGTAGTTAGAATACCATGCATGAGAAAAAAGCCTCTGTGTTCAAGATAGAGTAATAAATTTTAATGTAACTAACTGTGATAGATTTGATGATATGTTTTCAGATTCCACACTGCAGTTAACCTTTATAAAGCCACCATTTACTGAGGACAATGTGCTCTGATGCCATGGGCTCCTTTATCTCCAAAACACTGCTCCAACTCTTCCAGGGTAAGGAATCCTGGGAGAATCAACTATTTTATAGCTTCTGGTTTTGGAAACTCCTAGTTTATGTCTTTGATGGGACTGCATACCTATTCTCCTTGTTAGCATTCTCCACTGCGGACAGGCACCGGGAAAGACAGCTGTGAAATCTCAGTGGGCATGCTGCAGCACTTAGCTACTTATCTTTTGCTTTTTAATCCAATGATTCTCTTCTCAATTCTCCTTTACTTAAATATTCTACTTTTATTTTATCTTAAAAGCACAAGCATGTTGAGGAGAATGCTATGTTTCTTACACATAAATGAATAACTATGTTATTGCATTGGCAGAAGCTTCAGGGATCAATAATGGCTTTTCGATCAATAATAATATTCTGTGAGAAGAACTTCACCGTATGGTGAAGATTAAGATTCTTTTAATCATGTAAAATTCCATGCTCACCAATTTTTTTTGTGTTCTGAAAATTCCCTGTGGCCTGACTCAAGGCAGTTCATGTGTGACAGACAGCAGGTATCTTATAAATAACTGAAACTCTATGTATCTGAGAAATGCAGTCAGATGAGTATAGCTGGAAAAGCTATTTCACAGGGTTATTGTGAGAATCAAATAAGGTAATGGACGTGGATCTCTTAGCATGGTGACTGTCACATAACATGTAATTACTGTGTTAGACTTCTTTTTTCTCTCACCTCCTCATATATCCAGCCTCACTTTATCTTTCTGTTCTTCCATTCAGTATGCTAGAGATTTATTTGGTGAAATTTACATCCTCACACATTGATGGATTATTCATTGCAAACACACCAAATCTGGGGCTTGTTCTATCAGGAGGAAGAATGAGAGTGCTCAGAAGAGGAAAGTTTCCCTGGCAGATGTGCAGGGAAGAGTCTGGATCCGGGGAGACTTAAGCAGGCTCCACCTCTTTGGTTGTAACGTGAAATGCTTTTGCTTCTTAATTAGGTGCTGGATGTCTAGGGAAAAACTACTTAACAGCTCAATGATAAAATCCCTCTTCATAAGTCTCCCTACCTCGAAGTCTTCATTAGTTCTGTTTCTCCCCTTGAGTACTTCTCCGATTTACATCTCACTTAGCTTCTTGGTATTTGAGAGTAGCTATGGTGATTGGAACAATAGAGTAATACTGATATTCATCTGAAATGCTGACTCTCTGGTCCCCTAGATGCCGGTGTCACACCAGATGACGTCTTCAGACAAAATCAAACTGCACCATCAACTACCTTTAATCTAACTTTCCCTCACCTTCTTACTGACATAGCTTTTGTCTACTTGGGCACCGGAGGCAAGGCCACCCTGCTTTCCCAGTCATCAAATAGAATTTTGATTCTGGTCCAGAGACTCCCCCCTCAGCCCCATGAGGCAGATAACCAGAAGACTTACTTTCTGTTTGAGCATTAGTGTATCTTTCACTTGCAAATTGAAAGAGATAAATTCAAACAGGAATTGAATTATGTTATCTTGCAGGCTTTGCACAACTCCAGAGTCTATGAGCTTCTGGTTTCTCTGGCAATTACAGGTGTGGTGTGTGATGTCTTCTACACCTTTTATCAAAGATAAGGAGGCATTTACCAGCAGGAAGACATTTTTCCCTCACACAGAGATCTACTTGTGATCAAAATGTTTGAAGATTATTGTGTTCTTACATGAGAATACACAATCAAACACCCGATGCTCAGCATTCAAAACTGAAAAAAGCAGATGAAGGGTTTGATCGCTTCCATCTGATAAACACTCGTCACTAGCGGGCTGACACAGAACCTTGAGAGGGGCTCAGCTGGGACCTCGCTCAGACAGGCTGCCTGCGAAATGCTCAAGGAGCCACCTCTGGGGTTGGGATGGCCGCAGGGACCCTGGAGTGGGGGAGTGAGCCATAGGGATGGAAGTGACAAGAGCTTTATTAGCTGTAAAACTGCATACTCTGAAGCAATAACAAAAGCCTGTAGAACAAAAATAAATGGAAACAATGATTTCAGTGAGGTTTGTGAGGCACTGTCTGATATTTTTTCCAATGCTTTAAAGTGGAATTATATAACAGACAGTTTGTTTTGCAGGAGACAGAGAGAGACAGACTGACAGAGAAATGATACTTTATATTCACAGAGAAACAGAATGTTATAAAGTCTATTTATATGGTAAAGCAATATATATTTTTTCTGTCATAAATACTATTGTAAAGATAATTTTTATTGATTTAATACACTATAAACTCAACCATACTCCAATTTTTGATATTTTCTGCAAATTAATGTCTTCTTATTTGTGTGCAAGCATCTCCACTATTTATTGCTAACCTAAGGTTAGCAATGGATGCACTCTAATGGGCTCTAAATCGCTTATGTGAAAATTATTCCACTTTCTTTTTAGTACATCTTTGCAATACATGGTATTTACATTTATCCTAGGGAGTTGATACAAGTACTTAGTATATGTTGATTCTTTTTATTTCCCTTCCCTTCTCATTCTCCTCCCTCCTTTCATCTCTAGACCCTCCCCATATTCGTATTTTTGGTTCATGTTTGCAACACATAATGATTACATAGTACGGAACATGTTTTAAATCCTTTTGTGTCCCCTTGCCCCCTCTCCAGTCTCTTGTTCTTGTTCCTCTTTCCATGTGGAAAAGATCTATCTGCTCCCTTTTATTAAACTTTTGTTTGCTCTTTATTTGTAGTTTGAGTTTCTCACATGAGAGAAAACATGTAGTATTTAAGATGGCACAATCGTTTACTTCACTTAACATGTTTTGAGGTGCATCCATCTTCTTACAAATGTCTCAAATTTATCTTTATAGACAAATAGTATTATATTATGTAGAGATGCCACATTTTCTTTATATGTCTGTTGATAGACATATAGGCTGCTTCCATGACTAGGGTATTATCAATTTTACTACTATAAACATTGGTATGCATATATTGCTGTAATATGATGTTTTAAACTCTTCTGGGAAGATACCTAGAAGGGAAATTGCTGAGTCAAATGGAATTCCAGTTTCTTGGGAATCTCCATAGTGATTTCCATAATGGTTATATTAGTTTACATTTCCATCAGCAATGTAGAGAAGTTCCTTTTTTCATCACGTCCTTGCCAGCCTTTGCTGTTATTTGATGATGGCCATTCTTGCTGGAGCAAGATGGAAGCTCTGTGTTGTTTTAATTTGCATCTCTTCAGTGGCCAGCAAATAGTAAGCCCACTTCTATCTCCCTCTTCCTCACTTTTTTCATGAGCTCTCATCTTCAACAAACCTAGTGCTTCCTAAGGGCCTTGGAGTCTGTTAAGCAACAATACAATATCCTATGTTATTCACACCACCATTTTACTGACTTTGTACTTTCTACCTACAGGAGTTCCTGCATTTGAAGGAGAATATTATCTGCAGGGACAATACTAAACAATAGGAATGAGTGTCAAATAGTAGAATTTTAGGCATCAGTGTATGTGATTTTTGTAGAGATGTATTTAAAGGTCTGAGATGCCCTCAGTCATATCACTTGGGTGACGATTATTCAGCTTACAATTCTGACATCTTGAAATATGCACATAGCATTATCTCTTCTATTGATTTTATTATTCATGTGAGCTGGGTTCGAGGTTAAATTAAGCCAGTGTCATAAATCTTCAGTGGCAGTGGACCATAAAGTGCACTTTACAGATTCATCCCCTAATGAATGAGACCTGGTGTGCTTTGTTTGGAAGTAAGACTTTGGGGCCGTCCTAGATGGGCCTCCATTTTCCTGCTCATCAGCTTCAGTGGGTGATTTTGCAGGCTTCTTAATCACGTTAGATAAACTCTCAGTGCTGAGAAACACATTTTCATTAAAGCTTCAGTGTAATAGCTACAGGATTCTGTGACCCACAGAGAGGTTACTGAGGAAGCCTTACTTAGTGTATTTGAAAATAACTTTTCTGATACGTGAAATTCTTGTAATTTTATTCACACCAGGAACAGGTGGCAAAAATTAATGAGTCACCTATCAGGTTGTATTTCAATTTGTGAGTCCCTGAACATTAGGAGTCACATAATTGTTTTGAGCTGAAGACAGCAGGGAGAATATGAGGATGCCCCGTAGTTCTCAAAGAAATAAGAAAAGCTGATTTACAATGAGTAGGTCACTAGATTTTTCTTTAGATGAAGTACTTGTGTGGGGGATGAAGACAGAAAAGTTGAAGTTGCCTCAGAGTGATGGGCTTTCCCTGTGATCTGTTCTCTGCAACCAATTGCAACCATTTGACTCCTAGTAACTTCTAATCCTAAAAGATCACCTTCATTTAGGACTAATAAACTTGAAAGAGCAGCCCTATGTAAGGGTGAGGGGTCTGCACACTGGACACCAGGGCCCATATGTCTGTCACATTTTCTATTTTTCCCTACAAGTCCTCTTCATTTCCTCTCAGTTTCAAGGTATTTTCAGTCAGTTTAGGTCTAAAATGTGTCTTTAAATTATGCGTAGCATAACTCTGTTCTTTGAAAATCTCACTAAATAATAGAAACTGTTGAGTATCTCTTGATGTTTAATAGATGTCAAATAATGGTAATATGCTATTATTTTAAAAAAGATTTGTTTCCTGAAGTGGTTCAGATTTGACTTGCTTTTTGTTCTGTATAGAGACAACTGTTTGACCATATAATAGCACCCCAGAAAGATATGGAGTAGTGAATAGTTTAATAATTGTATAAAAGGCATTTGGGATTTCAGCACAGCACATAAAAATGCAATTCTTTTCCCATTTTTTCTTCCATGTTGAAAGGTCAAAAAAAGAAGTAAAATTATATTCATCAATATGTAAAGACTAGAGCATTATTTAAACTAGTCTAACTGGTTATATATTTCTGGCCAGTTGATTGCAGGATAAAAACTGGAATCCCAGTTTTTACTAACTTTACTAACAGCCATTATTATAACATATGGTCCTGCCATTATCACGTGTGAACATTAGCGTTGTGGCCGATAAATGTTGTAATTGGCAACCAACTGAGGGTACTTTTACAAAGAGGGATACAAATTAAACCTAAAGGTAACTTACAGCTTTCTGACTAGTGTGATATCATGTAACTTTGCATTTTTTTTATTTTTATTTTTAAATTTTTTTAACTTTGTATTTAGAGCACGGTATACTATTTAATCTGCAGGATTGTTACATTTAGTCTTCTCATGTTCTCTAAAAGCAATTTGGAGAATTAGATAAGCTTGAATTTTACTCCAGTGGTTCTAGATGTGAATCTTGGCACAAAGAGTTACTCACCACACAACTAGAACAGACTAGGTTTTGTCATCTGTAACTTGAGGTAAAATGAGTTTCTTCTATTTTCTTACCTGTCAGTGATACTGTGATATTTGGATATCACAGTATTCAGAGATAACATGGGATACTATTTGGAAATTACAAAGGATTTTGAATTATATATTCTACTTAGGAAACAGTAGATTTATGGGGAAAAATTTAATAAGATCTGAGTGGCCTCTGTGTGCTTTCCCTGTGGTCTGCTCTCTGCAATCACATGCAACCATCAGATTTCTAGTAACTTCTAAATTTTAAACACATTTCCTTAATAATGTGAATAATGTGATATGCAATCCTTAGTTTCCAGATAAGAAAATGAAAGAGCAGAGTTTTAGAAACTAACATATGATCACACAGACAGCAAACACTAGAACTAGTGTTTCTTCTCGTTTTATCCCTGTCTTTCCATACTATTTTTCTTCTTTAACATACAACTTTATGACAGAGAAGATATGTACATTTATATACAAGTTATTTTCTTCAGTAAACATTTATTCTTCATCAGGACTAATGAAATGTGATTCTTTTTTCGATCGAGGATACAGAGATTAAAAAAATACACAACCACTGAATTTACTGAGGGGCAAAACCAATGTTTATAGGTTTTGACTGTCATGACTTTCCTGATTAATGATGGCGAGAAGGATAATTCAAAACACTAAAAAATAATTCTCTGTAAGTGGATACTTAGACCAAGGAAGAAATTTTCAAATTTATCCAATTTATAGGAAATTAAAAACCAAGGAGAGATCTTTGCTATTTTGTGGTTGATAATCAAAATGAATCATTGTATTCTCCTTCTTTGGTAACTGGAATATTAAGAATGTAGACAGAATTGTAAGAGCACTGAATTTGGAACAAAAAAAATCTGTATTCAAGTCCTAGCCACAATGACTTATCATATAAGCTTGGAAAGTTTCTTCTTTAGATTTCAACTCCCTTATCTGTAAAGTGTACAACTTGCATTAGAAAGCACCTCTCTCCCCATGTAAAGGGATTAAACAAAAGCATGGATGTATGTGCAGAGGGTGCATAAAGTATCTTAAGCACTTAGCACAATGCCTGTTGTTTGGCTCGCCATCCTCAAAAGGTAGCAATTATTATGATTATTTTATCTTTGAGATTTTAGGATTTTTTGACGCAACTCATAATTCTGAGTGTCAGTGCTGATTGCAAAGGGTAACAAGGGTACAGTTTGGTTAGTAGACTGGGCTGAATCTAGAGATATATTAGGTATTTGTATCAGACTTTATTTTTCTTAAAATTTCGGCAACAGTACTTCTTTGTGTTGTTCTCTTAAGAAAGTGTGGTAGGAAAAAAAATACTAGCTAATTAAGGGCTTGAATTACTTCATTTCTAGAGACTTGATTGATTTTATTGCCTTTGCCCTTAAAACATTCCTATTATTTTTCCTGGCGACTTCACTTTAATTATAGTTGTTTACATTCATTAAACACTCTGCATCAGACACTGTTCTAAGTGACTGTCATGAATTAATTTATTCTTTCAAAATGTAATGTAATAAGTACAACTATTCAGCATCTGTGGTTCTTGCCAACAATGGAAGCCACACACATGAAAACCCACACAACCCCAAAACAAAGAAACAAAGAAAGAAAGAAACAAACAAAAAACAACACTCAGTGGTGCTATTTCTACAGAATACTAGTAGACCCATTTTACAGACAGAGATATTAAGATACACAAATATTAAGTAGGTCATCCATGATCATAAATGGTAGGAGTTAATTATAACCACAAGAAGCCTAGCTCCAAAGTCCATACTCCTAACACCTACCACATATGCCTCCTATAACACTGGCTTCTCTGTCTTTTTCTGGACATTACAGGAAAAAAGACTTTCTTTTTTTTTTAATTTAAAAGAGAATAAAACAAAAGGGGGTAGTACAGAGCAGATCAGAACAGGACAACATAGGCAACACAGTACTTTACATTAAGTCAACTGGACATCAACAGTATCTAACGCCATATCTCTAACTCTGCTATAGTTGAGCATAGTTTCAATTACAATAATATCAAACATAACACAATAGTATAAAGCCATGCATATAGTGAAAGAATTACAGGGCTTTCTGAACCGAATAACAGAAAATGATCAATGGGTATTATAATATCTCATTTTTGATAAAAAAGAAAAAAATTTGTTTGAACTATCACACATATTCAAATTCCAAT
>PVJX010022948.1:0-29890 GCA_004027295.1 Dolichotis patagonum | reverse complement strand
ATAGCTGTCATAATGTTTTCTTCAAAACAGCTGTTCATATCATCACGTATGATATAGTCAAACAAAACAGGATAACACCATTCCAACTGATGATTTAAAACTTTGAAAGACTTCGAAGCTATGAGATGGGGCCTCATGCTTACCATAAAGTCTTATATACTCTTATCAAATCTCATATTAGGGAGATTATATGGCATTTTTATACAATGGAGTACTACTCAGCTATAAAGAATGATCACATCAAGATATTTATAAATAAATGGACACGACTCGAGACCATTCTCTTAAATGAAATAAAGCATATTGTTTTTACATGTAAGTAGAAAATGTATGTTTTTAAGAAAGTATCAATAAAAGACGGTAAGATATGCCATTCTGGACTATGAGGCAAACAAAACATATTATGATTGCATGATTTCCATTAATATAATCCATAATATTGATAGTAAGACTAGTTTACAACTACTCAGTATTTACCATTTGCTAGGGCCTGTTCTAGGTTCTTGTTTGTAATGAATCATTTATTTCACATAACACCAGTTTATTCTTAACTTTTTTCCGGCACTTGTGAGGTGCCAGGTAGTCTCCTAAATTTCATAAATTGCACTTGAAAATAGTATTTCTTTTATTTATGGCTTCATATGGACCTTAATTTTTTAAAAAAAATGGTTATCCATTTCTGGAAATGTGTTTGATTAGATATCTCACTCCTTGCTGTGAAACACATAGAGAAACTGAACAAAATTAAATAGATATGTCTTGTAAAATGATAAGTCAAATTTTCAAGGAAGTTTCGGAATCTCATGAACCAAAAGGAAGGCAATGATAAAACTGGAACAGTAAAAGAACCTGACTCTCAGGCTACCTTGAGGTGAGGCAGAGCAAAATTCTAGGATAGTTTTTTATCAAAAATGAATGGCTTGGGTTTTATTTGTTGCATGGGAAAAATATATTAAGACGGGCATGAAAGGATGAAGTGTTGTAAATAAATGATTTGCAGAAAGTAGAGATTCTAGAGAGATTACTAAGGGAAAAGTAAAAGGGAAAAATGTGAATGACCTGTGGCATAGAAGAAGCATGAGCCAGTTTGCCTTCTGAAATCTAAGCTTGTCAGTTTTTTAGAAGACCCTTTTAATCCATGCCTGTCTGGATTTTGGTGTTTCAATTTTCACTATACATATGGCCAGAAAGTCTTGCATAAAAGTGAAATAAAATAATAAAATAAAATAAAATAAAATAAAATAAAATAAAATAAAATAAAATAAAATAGAACCAGACTGGTAATAACTCTGATAAATATAAAACAAAAATACTTGTGGGGCAAAACTTCAGCCCATATTTTGCACAAAATCCATATGGATGAATCTCCACTAAAGATTATATGACATAAAAGGACATGGGTAAAATATCTTGATATAGAATACAAACAGGTGAGGATCTCTGATTTATAAGATATAAAGATTCTTCTGATGTGGGGCACATGAACTTAAACTGGGACAGATGAGAGACAGGGTGGTATGTTATTTACTCCAAACCAAAGAAGGCTGCTATCTTAAGGACATGAGAGCCTGACACCTGGACTGGATAACAGAATCCCTAAGGGGTGGCTAATAGATCACAAGTGGACAGAGATTAGCTAAATTTTATTGGGTTCCTGCAAAATGGTTACATTTAATAATTTTCATTGTGCCAAGGGCATAGGGTTGTCCTTAGTATCTAGTATCTGGTCCTAGAGCAGTGTAAGTATGTGCATAGTGGCCCCAGAGCATAGGAAACTGATGAGAATTTTTTTGTTCTTTTGTTTGGTTTTGTTTTGTTTTAAATTGGCTGCTCATATAGGGGAACTGACTAGCCTCCAGCCAGGGGCCCAACTAGGTTTTCGGTCAAGAAAGCATTTAAAAACTAGATCAGGAAGCAGCTATATTGAAATAAAATTGATAAATGATTTCTAGGGACAGGTGGTTAGGAGGCAGGAAGTGTGTGCAGAGAACAATTTAAAGAATAACTGCTAATGGTTATGGAGTTTCTCATTCATGGGCTGCAAATATTACAAAATTGTTGTGGTGATGGTGGAACAACTCCATGAACATACCTAAATCATGAGTCCATTGTAAGATATGTGAGTTATACTCAATAAAGCTGTTGAAGAAAATGCGTCAGGACCGCATTGAAACAACCACTGCATTTCACCCCTATAAATACCACACACTACAATCCATACATAGAGGCTACAGATAAACTATTTCTATAATGATGTATAGTGTAACATTTTTAAAGTCTAAAACAATATAGCTGTGTTGATGATTCCATGAGAACATATTAACAAGGACACTTGGTCAGCAGGTCTTCGAACCCCAACTGAGAAGCTTTTTTGATTTAATTGAATCGTCTGGCCTTGTTTTTGGTGTTATACTGTTGCCTGATGTAGTCCCTCAGCAAGAACTCGCCTTTAATTTACTTGACAGTATGGAATGTCACGTATTTGATAGTATGGAATGTCACGTCCGTTGAGGGAGTTTTCAATTTTATAAGAATCCTACCATTGCAGCACAGATTGCTTGCCTTCTAGAAATGTCATCCTGTTTCTGTGGGCCAGGTTAGACCTGTCTTATATTTCAAGGTTTGCAGATGACTACTTAACCTCACAAATACATCATTGTTAGAAAAAATATTACTTTTCTTGTATTACTAATTATCAAACAGGCACTGTGCAAGATGATTTGTAGAGACAGTAATTTATCAGGGGAGAAGCACAAAGTATAGCTTGGTCAGTTAAACACAAATCTCATAATTTAATGAACTTCCTTTTCCTTTGTTTTGAACTTCCTTTTTTCATTTGTTCTCTACTGTTTTCAATTTTTCTGATATTCATTCCAATACACTTATTTATTACAGTAAAAGATGCATCCACTAAATACTCTTCAATAAAATGACTGGTTAATTACAGGAATATACAAAACATGTAGAAATATGCTGTATGGTATAATAGCCACTAGCTTAGTGCATGCTTATTGAGTGCTGAAATTTCACTAGACTGGACTGAGTTATGTTATGGAGTAAAACATAGATGGCAGACTTGAAAGATTTCTTATGCAACAAAAATGCAAAATATCACTTTATTTATATTTATCGTGAATAAATTTCAAAATAATAATAATTAAATAAAATATATTACAAAATTAATTTCCCCCATTTTCACTTTTTAAAATGTGACTAATAGAGAACATTAAATTTTATGTGTGACTTACATACTATTTCTACTGGCCAGTGATACTGTAGAAAGTTAAATGCGATTTCAGTCTTGAGAAGTGTAAGGCAAACATCCCGTATCAAGAGGTAAAGTTGTAATGATGTTGATAAATCTACCAGGCCTGAACCAGAAGACCTTGACCAAGTCACCTGGGTTCATTATGAATTGTCTTTGTGTTGGGATTGTGAACATGAGCCGTGATCTGCGAGGAAAAGTTAGTGTTCAGTAGGGTGAAAGACTATAATGTAATCTACAAATAGAAGTGGCTACTACCAGGATTTGGTCTGACCTGTGAGTCTTTATCTGGGCCCTCTTTAGTTAACATAATGTTAATACTTGTTGAGTTTATCTGCTTGGGACAAAAAGTGTTTCTGATTTCAGTTACTTTTAAATTTCTGAAACAACTTCATGATCATAATGAAATATCTTAGGAACTAACTCAAGTCTAGACACAAGCTTCATTTATAATTCACATGTACCTCATAAGCATTGCCTAAAGTTAATTTTATACAATATTTTAGTGCCTTTCGACTGTAACTTATCACATGAAGTCAACAGTGGAATTCTCCACTTGTAAGCCATGTTGGCACAGAAATATTTGAATTTTAAAGCATTTTGGATTTTGGTTTTCAAATTTGGGACACTCACTCTGTGTTTATACTATGAATCCAGCATTTTAAATGTCACTGATTGTCATCAACACAAATCATTCATTAATACTCATTGATCACTAATTAATGACATATGTGTGAAGAGATCTCAAAATATCTTTTTTATGCAGTACACTAGCAAGTGAAGTGCAGGACCTAGGAAGTGAAGCACAGTAAACAATGAATATATGAAATTCTAATGTTGATCTATTATAAATATGATCTTTGATCTATCTATTCATACAAGCGGTGAGGAAAGTACACTGAATGCTTAAATTTTAAAATATTATTTCAGTAAAAGACACATTGCCATTAATTTCCCACAAAATACCCACTGCCTACTTTAAACACATTTATGCCTTCATTCTTCACACTTTTTGAAACAGTTCTGAAAATCCTATTTCATGAGTGTGTTTATGAGGTGTGATAAAAATATGGTGAATGCCGCTGCCAAGTGCCATCCAATGAAAAGGCAGGCTCGTAAACCATTACTGAGTGTCCTCGTCTGCCTTATTCACTGAACCACACTCTGCAAATTCTGGCTCTTCCACAAAGTCAAATGACCATGAAAGGCAAATATTTTGAAATAATTTAGGACACTGAGGCACCCATGACAGCATACCTGAATATACTCACAAAAAAGGACTTTCAGAACTGCTTCAGAGGGAGGCAAATCTATGAGATGTGTGTTCAAAGCAAAGGAAGTATTTTAAGTGGTATTAATGAAAATCTGTCTTTAACTACAGTATATTTTTTAAACGAATCACATTTTTTATCACTCTTCATATATACATATATACATACACATATATATGTGTGCATATCTTTTAACACATATCTCTTTCAGCTATTTTAAAAACGTATTTTTATTAGTACATGTTTGCAGTGCATAAAGTTTACATTCATATTAGCTAATAGGTACATGTACATAACATATCATGATTTTTTTATTCTCCATACACTCCATTCCTACCATCGTCCCTCCTTCTGTAGATTCCCTGTCACCATTCCATTATTATTGTTATTATTATTATTTTATTATAATTATTATTATTAGATCATGTTTTGAAAATATAATACATTCACTGTGGATATTTAGTCTACATATATAACAGATCTTACATCTTTCTGCATCTGCCTCTCCCCCACCTACTCCCTTCACTCTAGGTTTCTTGCACCCCTTCCCATTTGCAGACCCTCCCCTTTGCAAAAGATCTACTTCCCTGATTCCTAAGTCACTCTTTTATTTTGCTTTTTATCTGTACTTTGCATTACTCAAATTATAAAAAACATATGGTATTGAAACTTGCGTTTCTGATTTATGTCACTTAACATTATGCTTTCCAGGTATTTCTACATTCCTACAAATGTCTCAAATTTCTACTTCTTTCTAGTTGGGTGGAATCCACTACATACAGATACCATAATTTTTATCCATTTTTCTCTTGATGAACATATAGGCTGATTCTAAGAATTAGCTTTTATAAATTATGCTGCAATAAACATTGTATGTATGTATCATTGCTTTGCCATGTCTTTAACTCTTTGGAGAAAATATCTACAAGAGGAATAGCTATTGGCCAACTTCAGTCGCCTGCATGTGAATAGCTAGTTTTCCAAGCCCCAAGTTTCCCAGTTTGTAAAGTTCCCAACATATGTTCTTGGCCCTTTTATGTAAAGATGAATAACTGAATGTGTTTGGGGTTGTTTCTGTGTGTTCTATTGTGTTCCATTGATCCATCTGTCTGTCTTTTTTTGCAATATCACATTTTTAAAAAATCTCTGTAGCTTTGTACTGTAACTTGATGCTATGTATTGTTCTTGTTGCCCAGGACTGTTTTGCTCCTTCGGGTTTCTTCTGCTTCCATATGAATTTTAGGTTTTCTCCAGTTCTGTGAGAAATGCCATATCTAATTTAAATGAGATATGGCATTAATCTATAAATGAATTTTTGAAAAATCGCCTTTTCAATAATTGATTGAGCCTATATAGGCAGGAGGCCTCTTTCCATTTTCTAATGTCCTCTTCCATATCCTTTTTCAGAGTACTGTAGTTTTCATTGTGAAGGTCTCTCACTTCATTGGTTTTGTTGATTCTTAGGTATTTAATTTTTCTTAATGCAAATGTGAATAAATTGTATTGCTAATTTCCTTCCCAGTGAGTTCATTATCAATGTACGGGAATGCTACTGATTCTGGTGTGTAGATTATATAACCTGTTATTACTGAAATTGGTTATTAATTCTAAGAATATTTTGGTGGAATTTCTGGGTCTTCTATGTAGAGGATCATGTCATTTGCAAATAATTATACTTTGGCTTCTTTGTTTCCTATATTTATCCTTTCATTTCCTTATCTTGCCTCAATTCTTGGCTAATGCTTCATAAACCATCTTCATATGCCAAACAGAAGTGATGGTAGTAGGCTTCCTTTTCTTGTTTCTGATTTGGGAGACAAAGCTTTCAAGTTTTCCCAATGTTGGGCTGGGGATTTAGCCTTGCAAGCACATGGTTGTGAGTTCAATCCCTGGTACCGATTAAAAAAAAAAAGTTTCCCAATGTTGTATAACACTGCTGTTGGTTTGTCATAAATAACTTTTATCAGACTTATATAAATCCTTCTATAAGTACTAACCTATTTTAAGTGACCTACTAACATCAATTGTTTTCTCCCAAAAGTCCACGAGTAAATTTTTCTGTATTTTTTAATAGTTTTGTCACTTTACAAACTCTATGGGCTTATGTGAGTCACACGGCAGAGAGAAAGTTCAGCTGAGATTATGAGAGGCTGTGGGGACACAGCAATGGTACATTATTTTTAAATGGATATAGAGCTTCGTTTAGGATGATGAAGGAAGTTCTTCAAATGAATGTGATTGTTACACAATAATGTAAATATACTTATTGGTACCAAATTATAATTTAAATTTGGTTAAAATATTGCATGATGTATGATTTACTTTAAAACCCAATTGATAATAAGTGTTTGTTCTTAACAGTTTCAACTTTATTTTTAAAATTATCATGTCAAGTATTTTTATAATACCGCCTTTCCCCTATTTCCAGTTGGCTCTCTAGTTTGACAAGCATTGATTTTTCTACAAAACTTTTGAAGTTCAAGCCGTTATATCTGCACTTTATATTAAGTGCTTTTACTTCTGCCATCAGCCAAATTGACTGGGTTTCAACAGTGCATCTATTTCAATACAGAACCTCTGGTGTGGAAGATTTACCTGGTAAAGCTAAAGAAACCTCTGTCACGACTATTCTCCACATTCTCAGTCTCATCAAATCAGAAACTGAAAATGCACTCTAGGATGATATATTCCTAGTGAAGATACATGCCTGCTCATTTAAAAGTAAATCTCTTAATAGTAAAAGAAACACGATAGGATGTAAAATCTTGAAAGTTTCCAACATATTTTATGGCAATTAAATCTCTGAGTGCCGCGAATAAAGATATATGTAACCAAAATGCTGCAAAGCAATTAGTACTTTATTCCATGCTAACTCTTTAAAGTATACCTAAATGTCAATACTACAACCTTTAAACTTATGAATATTAGATAAAGCAAATTTAACACTGCTTTACTAAATTAATTATATCTTCTTATATAGTGATATTATATCTGTACACAAAAACAGAGACATACATACAGAACACACCCTATACATTTTCTTATATATAGAACTATCAAATCCTTTTATGAACAGCTATTCTATTCTTAAATTTATGTTGCCACATAATGGCAAAAAATATGTTGTTATAAGTAAAAACTGGAAGTAAATAGTAGATTCTTACTGGACTAAATAATATCATAGCATCTCAATATTATTTTGTATGAATTCCTATTGTATTATTTCTCAAAATGAACAATACTGCATGGAATCAACAAGCGAATGGTTTCAATAGCTGCGTAATCATATTATTACTTCACTATAGGGAATTTTTTTTAATAAACTGTATTGTGAGAACAATTTATTGTGTATAAACTAAGGGAAAAGTTAAAACCATGAGCTAACACTATACTATATTCATTTTGTGTTATTCTTATGGGAGTTTTAGGTTTGTTTTTCTACTTTCCAGGATGCCAAATTTAGAGGGACAATAGGAGAATGGAGGAAACAATTTGGTAAATGCAACCAGTAGAGTTATAGCAAATAGGAAACGTAAGAGAGACTTAAAATATTTCTAATATTTGGATTTTAACCTTCCTCATGGTGTACCATACTAATATATCAAAATTGGGAGAATTTAGAATTATGGAAGAGCAACAAGGAATCAGTACATTAAAAATACATTGGGTCATGAGTTTCATCTGGATTTATAACTGTATTTTTTCTTTATTATGTACTGTAAACATAGCTATGATTTATGTTCTCTAGATATTATTCCTTGATGAAATAAAGAGATGAAATTTATAGATATGACAGTTGTCCCTGAAAAAAATGATGACTATTCTGGAAGAAATTTCTGATTTGTTTGGAAATTCTTAAAGTATGACAGACTCACACCTGAGGCAGTTTCAGACATATACGAGCTATAGGAAGGTCACTGAAGCTGCAGTGACACTTCAGTTATGTTGAAAAATCTATTACTCATTTTTTGAATAAATTTTATAGTTAAGGAATTGGAAGTGATTAAGAAAATCGAAACATTAGGTTTTGAAATGACAATTTAACCATTGAATCATAGCATTTCAAACAATGGATGCTATTGTTAAGATGTTTGAATGAACATTTATTACATTTTACACTATAAGAAGGTCCACTTAGTATATTCTAGGATTTTGACTTGTCTCTCCCATAATATTGTAGAATCTTTCTTTCTGATGAAACCAAGTGGTAATTCATAAACTGAAACCAGTGTCCATATTCTGTAACATATATTGAGAGATCTTAAAACAACCTTTGAAAAAACTGCATGGAAAAGAAATTTGTTTTATTCATGCCAAAATATGTGGCCTTGCATCATAAGAAGACTTAATGTTTATAATTCTTAAAATGCTGGACCAAGGCTTCTAGCCACTGTATTAGCATCTGTTGTTCCATCTGGAGAACCTTAAAAAATCCAATGAATTGTAAGTGGGCAGTTCAACATGAATATGCAAATTCAAGACATTTTATGAATTCTGTGTAAGATATAAAGAGGCAGCTTATAGTACGCCTTAACTAGAAAACCTTACTATATATTTATTTATTAATAATCTATTAGGTTGATCATTAGTTTCTACTCCAGCATATCAATGGGACTTTCTGGAATTAAAACAAAAATCAAAGTTTCTCTCAAAATATCAGAGACATTGTTTTAAATGATATAGTATAACGTATTTTCCAGATTAAAAGAAACATGCAAACATGCAAGAGGTATTATTTTTAAATTTGAAGTGCCATATGGAGTAGTGTTATGTTCTAGAGTCACTAATAGACATTTTGGAACTGTTAATGAGCACTTATCCTTAATGTTCTTTTAAACTATTAGGTCCTGTTTATGTACTGCCACCACGGTGTGCAGAGCACCTTTGCTTTTTCACAAAACCTGGAGTCATAATTCAAGCAAGAATATAAACATTGCCACTTCTATCACCTACCTTCAAAGTTGTGTGATTTTAAATTCTTATTTTAAAACTTTGGTTTTCAGTATATCAATAATGAACAAAAATCATGTGTTGAGCTTTTATTTTAAAAATTGAGGGTTTCAAATTAAAGATAAAAAAAGACAGGAACTTATGCCATTTTCATTTAAAGTAAAACATTTTTGGGCTGGGGATTTAGCTCAGAAGTGTAAGTGCAGGCCTAGCAAGCACAAGGTCATGAGTTCGATCCCCAATACCCCTCCCCCAAATAAATAAATAAATAAATAAATTTTTAAAAAGTAAAACATTTTTAAGAGGAAATATTTTAAGGGAAATTATGGCTTCCATCTGTTATCTACATAATGTTTCTATCCCTCAATTTGCATGAGTTCTCTACTCAAAATATAATCTGAAAATAAAATATTATTTTAAGCAATTAAATATTCTGTATGTTTTATTAATGAACTACATAGTGTTATTCTTCAAAATGCAGAAGTGAGTAAAGGTTCTTGCCTTGCAAACATGAAAGGAGTGAAGTGAAAGAGATGTGAAAAATATCCATTAATATTAAGAAAGTATGTTATAGGGTAGCACATAGGTAGAAAGCTATTTAATATTCATTGGTTGATTGTGACATGGCTAAAATTAGACTAAAGCTAAAGGCTGAATGCAAATACTATGAAAACACTTCAGTGATGCTTTCCATTCAGGTATATAATCAAATCATTTTACATTAATCTAGTTTCTATTTGAGTTAAATAAGCCCATCAGTGTTTACCTGGCTTTTGCTGTGCTTTTCTTTCAGTTAGCACAATCACTTGCTAAACATTTAATAAGAAACAGAATTATACTCAGAGCAATAATTTTATACCTACACCAGCAACTTTTAATATCTAATTATATAAGTGAGCGTGCTTTTTAGTTATAAGATATGCATTGGTTGTTTTTGATGGAATTGATATCTTTAGCTACTCTCCAAACTGAGGATATCCAGGATCCATTTTGGAAATAATTCAGTAAAGAATATTTTTACTCCTGGTTGTTTGAGAAGCTCTTTTCTAGATGGCAAGCGAGGAGGTGAAGCAAAGACAAGGTGGTTTCTATAAAAAGACAGTTATAGATTTAAGGTATATATAATAGGTAGGGTAAAATATTTAGTTGATTAATTATAATTGAGCAATGATAGAGCAGAGGACAAGCTTGGGTTTAGAAGATTTGATTTTTGAGTGATTTAAAGATAATACCCTTTGAAGAGGAGATCATTAAGATGTTTTTATTGGTTTTTTTTCTTTTGTTCAGCTTCAAAAAGTAATAACTTATATATTAAAGATACATTTTGTGTTATCTAACAAGAATTCCAGATTGGACAAGGGTTGGTAATTCGGTAGATAAAATGCACTTATGAATAATCATGAAAAATTTTTCTGTTTCTTTTCCTTCTCTTCCATTGTCAGCATAGGAGTTGATCTCTTTGATTGGCTACCCAATCATTATGATTGTGTCTAGATGTCTCCCCAAAGCCTCATTAGGTCATGGAGGAAGGTTCTAGAGTTTGTGACTGATTCATGGTCCAATGCTGGGATTATGGGTGTGAGTGAGACCCTGAAGTGGGTGTGGCTTACATGCAACATAAGAAACAGAGTCTTCTCATGCTCTCCTCTCTTTTTGACTCTTTTTCTTTTTGTTGTCTTCTGCCACCACGAGCTGTTGTTCTTCTGCCATGTTACTCTGCCTTGGAGCCAGCAGATTATGGAGTGAAACCTCCACAAATTGTGAGCTAAATGCATCTTTCCTCCCCTAATTTGTATGTCAGCAATGAGACAAAAGTAACCAAACAACCAATGTATCATCACATGAACATACCAGTGTCTACAGAGGAAGATTGACCCACATTATGTTTACCAAGTGAGAGTAGCACAACTTTTCCAGAAGTTCCTGAACAGACTTTCATCCAGAAGCCATTGTCTGAAATTGCCCATGAATAAACCAATATCTAGAAACAGATAAAGCAGTATGAGACAACTTATCAATATGACATGCATATAGTGGTCAGTTCTGTTTTTGAGACTATTTCCTCTATAGTTATATGACTGTTTAGGAGTATTCCCATTCTTTTACAATGGCTTTAAATTATTTGATGTGAGACTTTAATTTTTTTATTTTGGTTTTATCATTGTGTTTTACATTATTTAACATATAGTAGAAAGATGATTAATAAGCAATTTTGAAATGTTGAATAAACAAAAGCTGAATCAGATATGCATTTTAGGACTGTATTCAACTGTAACTCAGTTAAATGATGTTTAGTCTTAATTGTGAGTAACTCACATAATTAATTATTTGAGGTCTTTCTGTTTTTTTCAAGAAATAATTTTATGTTTTAATTTTTATTGATTTTTATTTGGTATCATGTATCGAACTCATGACCTCATGCTTGCCAGGAAGGTGCTTATATCACTGAGCTAAATCCCTGGCCCTCAAGAAATAATTTCAAAATGAGACTGTTTTACTTCTAAATCTTTGTATATTTATTATTGTTGAATGTATAAATGAATATATTATTCATGATGAGTTAAAATAAGTGTTTTGTTCTACACAATAATCTTGATGACATGATATTTTTAACAGTTAGCTCAAAATATATTTCTTCTAGAGGATCAACTGGAGTATTTTTTAAAAATGTACACAGATCTAACAATTCATTCATACAACACTTAAAATACTGAAACATCTAGCCTCAAAAAGTACTACATTGGAAAGGAAAATGAGAACTCTAAGATGGTTTGGAGACTAACACTAGAAGCATACGCATAGGAAAGTAAGATACCAATCATCTTGGTTACTTTTCTCTGGTTTCTGGAACAAAATACCCAACACTCAAAATTAAAGAAGGGAAGGTTTATTTATCTCACAGTTTGTGGAAGTTTCAGTCCATAATTAGCTGACTCCTAGGCAGGGTGGAATAGCACAAGCAACAATTCAATGTGGCAGAAGACAGCAAAGCAACAAGAGCAAAAAGGGGAAGAGCAAGCCTTTTTCTCACTTATATTGTCACGGGCCACTCCCCTCACTCCAGGGCAGGTGTAGCACTCACAAAATCTGTGAGCCCTCTTCTTGCTCAGGATGAGGATGTTTTTGAAATAAAGACTATAACTCTCTGCTTAGCTGATTAGTTAAACTTCTGAATTTCTCAAGTTGACACAATGTGTCAATCATAACACCCACAGAAAAAGTAACAAATAAAGAAGAAAACAGAAAGGGAAACAATTATTAGACTTCCTGAAAAGAAAGTTTCATGTATGCATTAATCTCTCAATTAATGTCTATTCTATTCTGTGACAATATAACACTAGAGTCAATTGAAATGCTCCAAAAATGATGAAACATTTATGAATTATGGGATGTGGTATAATATAGTGTTAAGAGTGGAAAGTGAGAGATGACTTTTATTATGGTCTGTTTCTAAGCTGGTATAGGACTGCAACAAGCCTCTGAACCCTTACTTGTATACTAGGAACCCTGTGATAATTTCCAGGTCTGCAATACTCTCATACGGTAATGTATTTTACACTTGGCACAATTCTGATTTCAGCAAGTTCCAAGACCTTTGAATTTCTTCATAACATGGTGAGGGCAGCAAGCTATTCTTGAAAAAGAATCTCTGAAAGTTGATAAACCATCATTCATTATTTCAATTGACTGTGACAAATTCATCTAGTATCAACAACCCCTTGACACCGGAACAGATGTGTGGCTAATCTTTTGTTGCTTTTAGCTTTTCATATTCTTGTTTTGTGCACCAGAGGGAGAAAACATATTTCTACAGCCTGTTACAGGCTAGTTACTGTACTGGGTGCCTAAATATAATTTAATTTTTGTCACACTTTTATAGAGAATAAAGAAATTTACATGCATCAATTTTCCAAATCTTTCCAAAATATGAACTCCTAACAATACATATGAGAGAAGTACAGGACATTGGAGAATGCAGAAAACCAGGAAGTGTAGGTTGACATGTGGTGTACAAGAAACAGCAGCAACAATGGAAGTGACAAAAAGAGAGTGATAGATAATAGGAAAGGTTTTGGAGGCAGAGAATTAAGACCCTTCAGGACAGACAGATATTACTTGTCTGCTTTGTGCTTGAGAGAGATTAGAGTTGAGATAAGGGTCGACCTTAATTAACACTCTCATCTTGATAGGTTCAGATTTCTGGGCTTCATCTAAATTCAAATGAGACTATAGACCATCTTCAGAGTATGAGGGTGTGGGAAATGCGTGACAGATTAACCTTTCTCAAGCATCTGACATACTTTGAAGATATACTCCTAGTTCTACGTAGCCTTTTATTACTAAGAACAATCACTGAATTCAATAGGCATTTAACTCCTCTTATGTTTACCAGCAACATTTGCACTTGCTTGTACAGATTGCAACTACTGTACTGTTGTTTTTCCTAGTGATTGATTTGTGATTCTTTTTACTTTGTTTGGTGATCCCAGGAGTATGTATGTAGGACATGGTTGTGATTTTTTTTAAACAATATTCTAAACCATTTGACATGTAAAGAAAGAAGTAAACGAAGTTCATTTTTGACAGCATAGTTTGTATAAAAATGTTAATTGCTGTAACAACAGATATTTCACTGAAAATATAGTAAGTCAAGCAATTAATCTTTACTCATCCCATTTCATGTACCTGGGCTAATGGTAGGTGCATTCACATTCTACTTCATTTTCCCAGGAATCTGGGAATTTGGGGATATAGTTTATCTTTACTGTACCACCTAATTCAAAATTTGTGAAATAATCACTTTGACAAAGAATTTTTACTTGAAGCCTTAGAGCTATGTTTTGAACCCAGAGCTCCCTGACTTTAAAAATTCTCTAAGCTATTTCACTCTGAATCAATTATATTTTCAACATTATGTAATAGCAGCTGTGCTATACAACAGCAAATGAACCTTAAAGAACATTATCTAACGACTCTGATTTGGTTTCTTCATCTGAAAAGTGAACTCACTCATGCCTTCCTCATAGGATAATTTTAAAAGTTAAATAAATCCACATGTGTAAACTACTTAAAAAGGCACACACTGTTACCTTTTTATATGTACAGTATAACTATGATGATTTGTGATGCTGTTGACAATAATGACATCACTATGTAGGTAGACAAATGCAAAATCTTGGCTAGTTTTTGTATGCCAGAAGAAGGAAATAAGGAACATTCACTTCCTGTTAAATTCATTTAAATTTCTTTTAATCATAAATTTGGAAATAAATTTTATGCCTCTCATTATACTTTTTAGAGTTCCAAAAATAAAATTAGTATTTTATTTAAAAGCATAGGATGGAAGCTTTGATAATTAGATTTTAGAAAAACTTACTTAAAAGATTTGCATATCATTTCCCTGGTACATGGAAATGGGATTGCTATAATATTAAGAAACATTTTTTCAGCCTAAGTGTGGCAGCACATGCCTGTAATCCCAGGACTTGGGTGGCTGAAGCAGGAGGATCACTGCAAGTTTGAGGCTGCTGAGAACTGCATAGAAAGACCTTTTCTCAATAACAAACAAAAAGAAACATTTTTCTCATATTTCCCATTTGTGTGCAATAAGGAGATATAAATGTTATTTGACATACTTGCTCCTTTTGGTAGTAGGACTGCATGAAAATTGTGGTGAACCTGGGATTTCCTGTTTGAAATATCTGTGTTAAGATGTATGAACTATGGGGAGAGATCAAAACTCAACAAAGAAGCAACAGGCTGAAGACTGAAGCACAAAAATGCAAGAATCAGGGCTGGGGGTTTAGCTCAGCGGCATAAGTGCCTGCCTTGGAAGCAAGCGGTTGTGAGTTCGATTCCTGGGACCGATAAAAAACAAAACAAAAAAGTAAGAATGGCTCCGATCACCATTGAGTATGAGACTCCAGAGTAGGAATTTGAGGGCAGGAGCAACCATCTAGGAGTACAAAGCTCTGTTAAAGTAAAAATTATTTTAGATCATCTGAGGTTGAAAAACTTTAAGTGACAGTGGTAATGCTCATTTACTTCATCAAAGGCTTTAAATAGCCATAGGAGCTCCTCAGAACTTCATGCTCTGGGTCAGGGGATTCAGCTCAGTGGCTTAAGCATCTGCCTTGCAAGCCCAAGGTCGTGAGTTCGATCCCCAGTACCAATAAAAAAAAAAAAAAACCAAAGAACTTCATGCTCTGGAAAGTATGTGGTTTGTAGATAAAGCAAGCTAAGTTTAAAGGTTTGCAAGAAGTATTTCATAAGATTACTAGGAAAATTGTACTGAAACTAAACTTAAGTATCTTAAATATGAAGGATTCTACTATGTTAATATGTAAGTTTCACTATGTCTTTTATTTTGTGTATGTGGTGTTGAGGATTAGGATTAGGTTCAGGGCCTCATACATGCTAAGAAAGTGATCTTCCAGTGAGCAACATGCAATCCGATCATTGTCTTTATATAGCTATATGGCTTTTACCTGCAGTTACCATGAAAAACAAACAGTGTTTTTTTTCTGTGCTAACTAGAAAACCGATCACACAAATAACTACTATCATTTGTTTTATTAAAATAAATTTTCAGTTCTACAACAAAAATTGAGTAAAACAATCTAGGATTTTCAGGTTTATATTGATTATTTTGTATCTTTTAAACAATAAGGAAGTAAAATACAATTGACACAGCCCTAGACTTGATGAAATTGGCTTCCATGGACAAAGATTAAGGTATCTTCCTGCTGTCACCTTACCTTCTTCAAAAGCATTCTCCGCATTGTGTAAAGATGCTTAAAGCCCATCCACTTACCTAACGTTACCTGGAGGATAAAAGTTTCAAATTGTTAACAGTTTATAAAACTGTCAATCATCAGCTTCAACTCACCCCCTTTGCCACCACTCAACTTCATTTGTCCTATTACATTTTAAATTCCCCAAACTGATTTTTTTCACTGCATAGGGAATATTCTTTCTGCCCAAACATTATCCAACTTTACCATAAAATTCACTTGATTATTTCCAATGTGTCCTTCAGTTCTAATTTATAACTCCAGGGTGAAGTCCTTATGTTAACCCTCAAATTCAGTGGTTTCACACATTTGCTCTTATAGTGTGAGAGTGCTTTTGATTTTAAAAAAATAGGAATATATTTAAAGAAAAGTTTCTTAAATTTCAACATGTGTGAGAATTACATAGGCATCTTGTTAAAATGCAGATTCTGATTCCGGGTGATTCCTGAGATGTCATGGATACCCGGACTATAGACTGAGTACCGTGCTGAATGTTTGTCTAAACTTGAGGGTGGGAAACTAATTGTACCTCATATAGCAGGGCCTCAATTAACAGCTCATGAACGAACTTAACAAGAAATAGGATTCTGGCTATCCAAAAATTCCATTAACAAGAAATAACTACAAATAACCATTTGAGAAAGACCTTAATAGTGTCCTCCTCAACTTCAGTAGTTTAGAATTTTTACTTATTCTTTTTTTTCTTTTTTTCCTTTTTTCTTGAAAGTTGCTGGATATCTGTAACTTCTCAATCATCTCCTTCTACATTCTTTCATACACTGATGGCATTTACAATAATAGCATTTCTAATGATGAAAACCAGATCTAGAGTGGAAAGTTCAAGAAAATGAACTTTAGTTACCGAGTTGCTTTCTGCTTTCTACAAAGCTCTTGCCTCCTTTGATTCCATTAAAATATTTACCAAAAAATCCTAAATACATCTCTGGACTGCTCTTTGGTGTTGTAGAGCTCAGAAAATGATTGCCTAGGTGTATCTTAGAAATGAAAATGAACTCTTTTTAAAAAAGATTTTGTGATGATGCTAGATATTGACCCAGGGGCTTGCACATACCAAACAGACACTGTACGACTATGAAAACAAGTATTCAGTCATTTGTTTCACATGCATTGTTTTTAACATCTGAGTTGAGACTTTGTCATGTTTAAAGCCTATATAGGTAAATGAAAAAAATGAAATGTATATCTGCATAGGGTATGAGGAAGAAAACGCATGTAGCTACTTAATTCTAAATGTTCATTGCTGCTTGGCTTATGAGGATGGAAAAACAAAAATAACACAAACTCCTTGTGCCTCTCTTACCACTCACATCTCCAGACCTGGTGTCTCTACAAGAAAACAGAATCTTAGAGGGCATGAACTGTGGAAAGGTCAATGCACCCAAGGTAAAAGGTGGTAAAAACACCAGGTGTGGTGGTGCACGTTCATCATTCCACCACTTGGGAGGTTGAGGCAGGAGAATTGTTGCACATCCAAGGCCAGTCTGGACTACGAAGTAAGATCAAGCCCAGCCTGAAGTGCATAGGGAGACTGTCTCAAAAAGACAAAAAACAAAGAGACAGAGAGAGAGAGAGAGAGAGAGAGAGAGACAGAGACAGAGACAGAGAGACAGAGAAACAGAGAGACAGAGTTGGTTAAAAAACATTGTAGCAAAGAATAATTTTCTTAATACAGTGGACAAGCATTTGATAGCATATACATTACTCTTCTCCATTAAGTTTAAATGTATTTCTAAGCAGACAAAACTATAAGGAATAATAAATAATACTGGGTCAAATATATTCATACATTTCTAAAACCACAGTGCAACTATAATATTAATACAAACAAACCTTTGTCAGAGTCTTAGTTTTTTTAAATTTTCTTTATTTTCTACAGTCACAATATTAGGAAGAAGGCAAGTTTAGATTTTGTTCAAAAATATGTATTTTAAATGTGTTTTTGTATGTATATGCATATGCACATACAGATTTGAGATAGTCTGTGTCTATGTGAGTTACATTATAGTTATATAATATGTATGAATGAATCAAATTTTTTCATGTCCTGAGACAGCTAATTTTTAAGAGACATTCTTGGTGACAGTGTAGACTTGTCTATTACCAATATGTTAGATATGCTATAGATTTAATAATAAAGATAACATCCCCTAGATACTAAGATAATATAACAATTATATTAGAATGTGTATTCTAACAAATTAAAATAAGTATCAGCACGATCCATGTTTCTAATTATGAGACAGAGTGCTTATTGTTAATAACTTCTGGAAGCCACAAACAGATCAGTAGCAGTTATTTATGATGCAGTCTCCAATAAAACCCAATGTACTTTTCTACTGCCTTCAGGACCACACTGGCACAGTCTCTGGTAATCATCTATCGTGAACACTCAGAGTGCTGTTTTCAGCAGTTTTGCATTTGAGTATTCAGATTTTCAGTGTATGAAATCTGGGCTGATTGCGTTCCACAACAGTGATTCTTACCTCAGCATATCTATAATTTTTTCAGTTAAACACTGTTCTTATAAAATATATAGAATTTTGAGAATTTAATAGACATAGTGAGCTAAGAGCTATATAAATCTGTCAAATACTTTATTGCTAAAGATTTTTTTTGCCATGTGGGGCATTGTGGCGCATGCCTGTAACTCCAGTACTTGGGAGACTGAGGCAAGAGGATCATCATGAGTTCAAGGCATGTGAAGGGTACATAGTGAGCTCAAGGCCTGCACTATATAGTAAGACCCTGTCTCAAAAAGTATTTTTTTTTGTCCAGTGAACTTTTTGTACTGCAAGATTCATATAAGTACTGCACATCTGCTTAAGGCATTGTGTGGAGGACACTTGAGCCCAGATTTACTAGCACACGATTATTCAAATACCAAATTGTAGGCGAGTAGCTATATCATATATTTCTCTCAATATTTTGGTTCATATCATCTACTGGACATCCACAAAATTATTAAAATTAGAAAGCACACATTTGACTCTTCAATAAGACAAAACTTTTAAGGACTTGCAAAATGTCAGAGATTTTCTTCTTTAAACAGTTATTCCTCCTTGCAAATACATTTTTATTAATTGCAGGAAAATTGCAGAGGAATTAGAACATGAAAAAAAGGAATAGCTAAATCTTCCTAATAAATGCTATGCTTAAAACAATCATAAGAAATTATCATTAGTGGGAGTTAGAAGGAGTAGGAGTCCTTAAATGCACAAATTATGGTATTTTAATGAATTAAAATATTTTGTATCAAGTCTTAATTCATAGTATCCTGTGTCATTTATAAAATTTTTAGAAACTTTTACAACTCAGTGTTTTTCAAGTGAAATGAAAGCTCTCTTTTGGAGTCACTGCAGGATGTGATATTAATGATTATCCATAGGAAATGATAAAATTCGTTTCATTAACCATGTAACTTGTGAATGAAGGAGGTTAACAGAAGGGCCTTTGATCAAAACTGCATTAATATTCTCAGCAGCTTAACTAATCTTAAATACTTTAAATCTCTTCCTAAATATACTAGGTTCTTGTCCTTCCTTTTTAAAACTGCATTCACTCTAGAAAGCTGTCAACTATAAATACTTACATTTCTCACTTGAGGTATGTTTCTCACTGGCTCTTGCCAGTTTCATACCCCCAAAATGTCTTTCCCCAAATCCAAGGAACCATCTCTTAGAAATATAATAATCGAGGAATAATGTCTCTATTGCACAGATTCTATGGCAGAGGATCAGCCTAAGTTTGGTTGGTAGGTTACATCTGGCACCCACAGATGGCCTAATCTCATGGGCTAACCCTCCACTCAATATCTTCTAGTAATTTTCTACTAGGTCACCCCAGGAATTAAAATTTCTACCAGCTTATATCTGTCCACAGGTGAATGGATAAAATAGTGTGGTATTTATATATAATGGAGTACCAGCTTATCATAAAGAAGGATACATTCAAATCATTACAGGAAAATGGATACACCTTGACATCATAATATAAATTGAAATAAATTTGACACACAAATTTAAATATTGCAGAATTTCTCTGATGTTAGAAATCCAAAATAAATACTTTAAAAAACAAAAGGAAATACAATAGAAAACTGGGATATAAACTTTTGCAAATGGAAAGAAGATGTAGAGAGGAACAGTGAGCGGAATAGGAATAAAAAGAATCAAGATATGTGTAGTTTTGTAGCTACTACCTAAGATGAAAGTAAACAGTATGTATTACAGACATGAACTAATAAAAAAAAATTCTATGATTTTTTTTTCTGCTGAATTGAGCTCTGTCTCTGTCCTCTGTTTCGAGTCTATAATAAAGAAGAAAAATTATTTGTTTAATCCTTGGTGCAGTTTTTTATGACATTATTTAGACCCTAGATTACTGTACAGAATAAAGGAATCTGGATGAATGGATATGTGTGTGTATGTGTGGATTTTAATGGATATTCTCAGACGTGTCTATGTTTTATTTATCTATTATCACTTTCCTTACCCTACCAAACCATACCACTTTTCCTACTTTTAATCATTCATGATGGAATATTCGTAAAATGGAATAACATCTATTTTTCTCAAAATGAAGAAAGATTAGTTTCTGAAACTGAAATTATTTGTGCATATATATGTATGGAAACAAAAATATACACATAAGGCTGGGGATTTAGCCCAGCGGCACAAGCACCTGTATTGCAAGTGCGTGGTTGTGAGTTTGATCCCCGGTACCAATTTAAAAAATATATATATATATATAAAAATATATATATAAATTATATTATATATAAATATATATAAATATATATATTGCAGTACTTGAGCTTTCTATGTATATATTAAGTATATTACTTAATAATATATATTATATATTATATAATATGTATTAAGTATATATACTTAATATATTATATATTATATAATATTACTACATATTATATTAAATTACTTTATATTATATTGTATATAATATAATATATATTAAGTAATATCTATATATTAAGTATATATATATATATACATAGAAAGCTCCAGTACTGAAAGCTACAGATTAAAGCAATAGTCTTCAATCTTTTAAAAATTATTTCTCCTCTATGAAGCCTTTTTAGATATTTTTCTTCTGCATCCCCATTGCCATGGAATTTTAATATCCCAAATATATACAGTATAACTGTTTATGCGCTGCCACGCTTCAGAATGCCATGCACCACTGTAACATCTCAGAACAATTTGCTCAAACCCAAGATGCAATTTTTGTAGCCTTATACGATATCACCCTAATGAAAATGCATGATTATATACAAAGTAAAAATTGCCTAAAATCCCACATCATAGGTATGACTCATTCTCATATAGACAAACATTTTTCTTATAGCTTAGTAACATTGTTTTCTGTGCTTTCTTTTGTTTAGCCTTGTGCTTTAACAGCATAAAATGAAAAATACTTTCATATTAGTAAAATTGATATCATCCACTTTGAGCATATATCATAGTTTGCTTAATGAATTTCCTGGGACATGTATATTTTCTTCTCCTTTTAATTTAATTAATGTTATGATTAAGCTTGGAGTGGTGGCACAGCTGTAATCCCAGCACTTGGGAGGCTGAGGATAAAAAGTTCAAGGCCAACCTGAAATATGAAACAAAACCCCATATCAAAGATCAAGGTTCAAAGAAAGAAAAAAATAAAAAGAAAAGTTATTTAGGGAGAGATACTGCTATGACGAATATCATGCCATATCACATTTGTACATTTGATGTGATACGTTTAGAAATACTATTGCAAATTTCAATCTGTGGATAAAGAGGCATTTCTATTTAATTTTTAAATAAAATTTCCAAACTATCTTCCAAAAGGGCTTCAGAAATTTAATCCTTTCATATATATACTGCATTAGAGTTTCTGTTTATAACACATTATCAATTTGTTTAATGTTATTTGAATTTATAGCCATAAAGTGAGCCCTCAGTGTTATTTAATTATTTATATTTGATAACCATTCGGGTTGAATGTTTAATACAAACATTATTTGCATATTTAAAATAGAGTTCCCTGATCTAGTAAATTTTTGTTGTTTTTTTTTCTAACTTTTTTTCATTTGAATTCCCTATTAAGGAATTCAATCATGGAATATAATCATCATGTATATTTATAGTTCTGTAGAATAGTGTGCTTTGAAATTCAATAGGATAGCCTGCCAATACATTTTCTAGCTAAATTTTGCTTCCTTTTGAACTGGCTAGAGTATAAATGATGATTATGACTAAGATATATGTGATATACATATTAATGCATGTAGGGTTATTATTGGTACATTTTATAATTCATGGAATACATTTCATTATAGTATTATATATATTTTTTAAAGCCAGCACTAGCAATCCAACCTAGGGCCATCACAGTGAGCTACACACCCCCAGACCTTTTTGTATATTTTGAGACAAGATCTAGATAACTTTCTAAATTGCCTACACTGGGCTCAAACTTACAATCCTCCTGCATCCACCTCCCAGAGTACTGGGATTACAGGTGTACATCACCATATCTGAATGTACAAATTATTTTGGACAAAACCTTTTTAAATGATTCATCATGTTTATCTGCAACCAGATTCTCTCATTTAAGGTATGTTCCAACATACTCATATATCTTTTTCCTTCTCAAATTTATAAATCTTATCAGTTTACTTCCCAATCAGTTGTATTCTATAGGCTCTGAGCTGACATATAATTTACCTTCAAGTGTAGCTCTTTTTAAAATTTAAAGTAGTAGGGTGAGAAAAAGAGAATGCTTTTTCAAGAAGAAGATCTTTTAAAGTAGAGAGTTTATAGAAAAATAAAATTTAAGGTGACAACACGAAGATTTTGAACATATCATATTAATATAATTATTTCTCTGATTCCAACTAGGCTCATTCTAAATTTTTGAGCACTGGACATATTTAGCAATATTTGTTTTCATAATAGACACATTGTTTTATGTAATCTGTTGCCAGTTTCTTCAAATTTATTCATGAGATTTGGTGCATTTTAATATTTTGTTCATTTAAATGCTAAGATTTTCTAAATATTTTGAATATTGTAAACTACATTTTGAAAGAAAAATGAACATAGATGATTATGCTTTGGATTTGATAAGTTTCTGTTCAGATTTA
The DNA here is from genome assembly GCA_004027295.1 of Dolichotis patagonum. Taxonomy (NCBI): domain Eukaryota; kingdom Metazoa; phylum Chordata; class Mammalia; order Rodentia; family Caviidae; genus Dolichotis; species Dolichotis patagonum. Next base: position 6,445 of record PVJX010022948.1, on the reverse strand, counting down.
CCTACCTATTTTGAGAGTATTTTATAAGGCCTTGCAGAGCTTATCTAAAAGAAAATACTCGTTTTAATTTATATATTAGGTTAATAAATGCGTTTGAGTTTCAAATCCAGGTAAAAGTCACATAATATGAAATTCACTCTTTAATCCATTTTAAATTGTAGAATTTAGCTTTTTCCATGTTGTTCTGTGACTAAATAATACTCCACTATGAGGATAAAACACATTTTCTTTCTCTATTCGTCAGTTTAGGAGTATTTATGAGGTTTCTGCTTTTTTGGTTATTATGATTAATGCTGCTGTGAATTTAGTTGAGTATACTTAGTTGCATTGCTAGATCAGAACATTTCTGTTTACCTTCTTGCGGAACTGCCAAATTATTTTCTCTAACAGTGGCACCATTTCCCAGTCAAACAGTCTATGCCATATGTGTGTAGTGTCTGAAAGTTCCAGTTTCTCCACATCTTTGGGGACATTTGGTTTCTGTTTATTATTGTCATTGTACCCAGCTTACCGAATGTCAAGTGGTATCCCATTGTTATTTGGTGCATTTGTTTTTACTTATCTAAACTTATAAATACATCTCTGGTTTTATAAACGAAGTTGCTAATATAAAAATTAAATAAAATAAAAATGTGTTAATATACATTGTGGTCCACTACAAGGAATTGGTAATGGATCTGTGCTACATTTAAAAAGCACCAAAAAGATGCCTGAAAAACTTGATCTGACTACACTTTGACCTATGTCATTATATCAGAATAATTCAACCTCTGAAGATCTATAGTTCTTGAATTTTTATAAATATACTTTTAGTACCATTATAAAAATTGATTCCATGTTAATGGAACATTCTGACTTTTTAAACCTAGCATGTGATGTGCCCATGAAAGTAAAAATGATCATACTACTTTACCGATTTTCTCCATCTGAACTTCCATTAAAGAAGAAAACACAACTTCTCATTGAAAACATTATTTATATAATATTGTACAAGTATCTAAATCACTGTTTCAGGTAAGCTAAACACGTCCAACAATTCCATTAATTCTATTGGACTGATGGCTATTAAATTAAATGTCTTTATGAAACATTTTGCTCCCCTGGAGGCAAGAGAATAAAAAAGCTAAAGCTAATTAAAACATTATAGACAAGAAGTAGGAGAAATGTCATACTAAGAATATGTGTTTTATAATGGTACAAGCCTGTACTCCTAGCACTCAGGGAGTCGAAAGCAGGAAGACCACAAATTTGACCACCAGCCTGGGCAGTTTAGAGACTCAGCAAGTCTCCAGTTTTAACCTGCCTCAACAAAACACAACAAAGCCTATAAAATGCTGGGGATGTAGTACAGGGCAAAGGCCCTTGATTCAATCTCAGTAGTACAGGAAAGAAAAAAAAATACAGAGTACGTGTTTTAGAATTTGCTTACTGAAAACAAACAAAAAAAAAAACCTGATGAGAGTTACATTATAGTAATTTAAATCTTTTTTCACAAAAGCCTTATTCAAAATGCTTTACTCTTAACAGAAATAACAGAATGCTCCCTGATATTTTCTACGGAATTCTACTATGGAAATTTGCCAAAGTTTCAATACAATTTTGATTTTAATTAATAGAGTGGAATAGCCAGCACTTTCAAGTGCCTTTCTAAGAGTTAAGGATCAACTAGTGTTTGCCAGTGTTTGAAGAATTCTGAGAGTTCCAGGAATGGTGGGGCACAACTGAAATCCCAGTACTCAGGAGGCTGAGGCAGGAGGATTTCCATGAGTTCAAGGCCAGCATGAACTACATAGTGAGATCTGGTTTCAGAAAAAAAAAAAAGCTTCCAAGAGGAAAATACAAAAGAATATAAATATACTAAATAAATTATTTTGCATTTCCCATTTCTTCACTTTCCTTATTCTTTCATGTGCAAGACCAGTTCCAGGAGCTGATGGGGAGGAACAGAAACTCTTCTTGGTTAGTTGAGGGAAGCCATTGTCTAAGTAAAGCTAGCAGTTTATACTAAAGAATGATGACTTAAGATGCATGAAAGTGAAATTAAAATTTTACTTCAGTTAGGTAAAATCATAAATTAAAGGGAGTTATAGTAGGACTATACAGATTATTCTGAAATGTTCCAAAAGAAAGTCTAGATATTTTAGATTTGGATCACATGTTCCTGAAGAATACAGCCCTGCATAAAGTTGGTGCTTGTTAAGACTTGTTGAAATGTCTAGATATGCTATATCGTTGCCCAAATTCCTGCTTCAACATGTAACAGCACTCCTGTTGCTAAAACCTCCAGGTGAAAGGGACAAAGTTTACAACAGTAGCTTGCAGAGTTTTCTTAGGCAGGCTACAGTGACGGATTACAGAAAAATCACAACTTAAAGTTTTTCAATACAGTCATTTCTTTTATGGCCAAGTGTCTAACATTTGGATATGTTTTAACTCATCTTGTTTGTACTTGAGTGTATCCTGCTAATCTGTGTTGGATTCTGTCAGATTTTCTAAAAAATTGTCCTTATGCTTTAATTTTGAGATCTACAGTGAAGCAACAATAGCTCTCTGGAGTATATTCTTCCCATAGCGAGGGTGTAAGGTCCAGGAGAACTGGCAGAAATATGGAGCATCTCTTGAAGGTTGAGCTATTGCAGGCATCATGTTTTCTCCATCAAAGAACATTGTCCAAAGCCAGTGAATACAAAGGGCAAAGCTAAGCAAGGTGTTAGAGGTTTTTACTCTGCCTAGAGTAGAAGGCACTTCAAACTTGCATGGCCAAACATGTGGATGTGGAGGGAAGTGAGGAAGTAAAGAATTATAAGCAATGATCACATTTTTTTTCTGACTTACTTTCCAAACCCACACTACTGTCTTTTCCACATGGTGGTCAAGACAGTGAAAGTATCCCTCCACAAGGAACTCCTGTCTTGGATTGCAAACTATAAAAAGTATGTTTTCTCTAGGGCACATATAAGAACTATACATTCTATTTTGGATATTTCAAAAAAATAAAAAGTAGAAATAAATAGTAACTTAATAAAAATGCTTCAGATTATACACCATGCTGCATCAAAGCCGATGTATTTTTAAATATAAGCTCTGCAGTGCTGAGGGGTGGTGGGTTTTTTTGTTTTTGTTTTTTGGGTTTTTTTTTTTTTTTGGTTTGAACTATACCCAGCCATTTTGTTGAAAGATTTGGGGAGGGGGAATCCTCTGTAGGTCTTCACAGCTAAGCTCAATATAAAGATTTAAAATAGCAGTCAGGGGGCTGGGCATTTAGCTCAGTGGTGTAAATGCCTTCTTGGCAAACGCGAAGTCATGAGTTCAATCCCTGGTCCCAAAAAACAAAACAAAACAAATAAAATAGCAGTCAGTCATATCAGTTGAACCTGTGTGTGTGTGTGTGTGTGTGTATGATAAACATTTGTGTTTATCATTTATGTCTGGAAGTCTTCAAAAGTTTTTTTTGTGAATTAGAATTCTAAAGTCAAATAATCACAGAATAATATCAGATGATAAATGGGATTTTTCAGGTCACAACTGGAAGTTTATTTGAGGAGACATAAAAAACACACAAAAATAAAAAGAACCCCGAGGACTGAACTTTTAATTTAAATTCAGAAGAGGAATTTACAGCTTAATATTCTATATATTCACAGTGTGACAGAGGAACACTCTTACCTGTGTAAAAAACTGCCAGTTCTTGTTCAGAGTCCACTCAGAATACTAATTTTGTTGCAGTTAATTTAATGTTTTTAAAGATGTGGACACTTGTTCCCCAAGAGTTGATCTGGAGCCACCAGTGCATTAACAAAGATTGTTTAGTGCAGAAGGAGTCAGTGATGACTTTCAGTCACTCTTTGTCAGATTGATGGAAATCAAATCAATAATCCAGAAAAGAGAAGTAACCTCATTGCTAGTTTCCTAAAGTCAAGACTCAGAAAATATAAAAGTTATATAAATTAGTGTTTGCAACCATTCATGTAAATGACATTTGAAATGCAATTACCAGAACAAAATAAAAGCAACTCAATTAGAACTCATTTGGACTCTTTCCAATATTTGTCAAATAAAAAAGAACAAATTTCTCTGAAGAAAATCAATGAAGGAAACAATTCAGAACTTGTCTATTGCTATTTGACTTTTGTCAGCTTCAGTGAAAGGAAACAGTTGAAATGTTGTCAGTAAATAAAACAAAGTTACTGTTTTTTCTTACTATATTTACTTCTGTAATAACTTGTTTCCTTGTGATAATACAGTAAATAGTATGCAAGATGTGGAACATTGCAGGTGACGCATTATTCTCTTTTGAGGACTCTTTTGAGGATTTTGTTGCAGTTAATTTAATGTTTTTAAAGATGTGGACACTTGTTCCCCAAGAGTTGATCTGGGGAGTTGCCACTATTCTCTTTTCTAATATTCCTTTACTATTAATTTGCCCATTTTTCTTTGTTCTGTCCATGACGATCTACTTCTACAACTCTAAATATCATCCTGTGAATACTTCCCTGGACTCTCTTCCAAAATTTTTTTGCCATATTCCCAGATATACACTGGAAACATTCACTGAGATGTTTCCATTCTACCTCAATAGACCCCCACTCCTAATTCTCGTTGTCTCTCCATTCTTTCTTTTCCTCAAATTAAGTAACCCAAGTCAACTCATAATTGCTCGATTTAACAATTAGGTAATGTTGGCACTAATGTGCAAATTTCCATTATCTTTGTTTTTTATCAAAATCTCATTTATTTCCAGACAAGAACAGGAAAGAAAAAATTGGCATTAGCGATTGTTTCCCAGAGTTTTAGTTTTTCATTGTCAATTATGTTATGTTAGTAGTAGTAGTAGCAGTAGGCGTTAACTCCTTTGTAATTTGATCACACCTAGCTGCTTCCAATTCTTTCTGCCCAATGCATAGACCAAAAAAAAAAAAAAAACAGGAAACATATGACATGGGGTTCTTAGTAGACTCACTTTTCCAACCCATACTACTTTTTTTTCCACATGGTGGGCAAGGTGGCATTTTGTTGATATTCCTAGATATAACTTCAAAATTCAGCATAGTGTCTCAGGAAGTCAAAATCAACTGACACAGAACAAATCTGTGAATAACTTGATCCATATTATAACAATGCCCCTCAAAGTATTCTTCTTGACTTTAGATACTTGCTTTCTTTATATATTGTGCAAATCTCCATCAGATACATGTACATGAAGCACACTTGTATTATTAAATTCCAGTATCTCACTGGAATGTTATCATTGTCTATGTAAGCTAGGATATTAAAATGTTTTAAAAGTCCTGATTAATGAATTGACATGGGTACAGCATAACGACTGTTCCCCTGCACTTGTTAGTGCTAGTTTTGGAGGGGCCCCAGAGATCTGGTAGGAAAGATAACCCTTCCCTGTGAAGATTTCTTGGTCTCCTGATTGGTGTATATTTTTCAAACTCTGATTCCTCAGAGAAATCATTCTATCTACTTAAACTTATCTATAAAATCTCAAAGGTTCTAGGTAGCTTATGGAACCCCATTATTTTGTCTTATTTTGAGAATGGAAAGATTCTCATATATAGTTGTTAGCCTTTCAGTGGAATTTTATTAGGAAAGAAGGTGAGATATTTCAGTGCCTTTATTTCAATATGTTATGTATTTAATATATTAATTTTGAAATAATTTTCAAATCAGACATAAATTACAAAATACTACATTGAATTCCATTGTACATTTTTGTCTACCATTTCTAAACTTTTGCTTACATAATTATAGTTCAGTTATTAAAATCAAGGGATGAATTAATTCTGGTATTAATTAATTTAAAATGTTGGTCTACTTTATAAAGTATAATATTCATGATAACTATATTGACTATATTTACACAATATTTTGTTTATAAAAGAACATCACAGCAATTCATACACAGGAACAAACTATGCATATTATTTATAATGGAAATGGGGCATAGAATTTCATTAACAGAAATGTTAGGCTGGAGCTATAGCTCAATGGTACCAGCGTCTGCCTGGAAAGTGCAGCATTCTCAGTTTGATTCCTAGTACAAAACAAAAATAAAAACTGAATTGAAATGTTTCTCTCTCTTTCTTCTCTCTCCTTCTCTGTGAGTGTATAGTGACAAATCATCTTTATCAATATCCAATAAGAATATATATATATATATATATATATATATATATATATATAGTGTTTTCTCTTATTCAAGACTTTCATTCCCCTTAAAAATGGCCACCACAACTAAAGTAGATGATCTTTCAGCCTGCTAGTCAAGCCTGGAAGCTTCCATTTGTGACCCTGTTCAGAATATAAAAGATGTTCTACACCTAGTTTATTTTTCAAGAGTAAACCACAGATAATGTTTCATCAGCTTCTGAACAGATGTTTCTCACTGTCTTATACCAGGCCCATAACTCTGACTAAATCAGACTATGTATACCCTTCA